>JAWPHD010004774.1:0-178997 GCA_037043455.1 Cyrtodaria siliqua | reverse complement strand
TTTTTACACTGGCATCCCACATTATATTCTTCATCATTCTAACTTCGTTTTTACACTGGCGTCTCACATTATATTCTTCATCATTCTAACTTCGTTTTTACACTGGCATCTCACAATATATTCTTCATCATTCTAACTTCGTTTTTACAATGGCATCTCACATTACATTCTTCATCATTCTAACTTCGTTTTTACACTGGCATCTCACATTATATTCTTCATCATTCTAACTTCGTTTTTACACTGCTGTCTCACATTATATTCTTCATCATTCTAACTTCGTTTTTACACTGGCATCTCACATTACATTCTTCATCATTCTAATTTCGTTTTTACACTGGCATCCTACATTATATTCTTCATCATTCTAACTTCATTCTTACACTGGAGTCTTATATTATATTATTCCTCATTCTAACTTCGTTTTTACACTGGCATCCCACATTATATTCTTCCTCATTCTAACTTCGTTTTTACACTGGCGTCTCACATTATATTCTTCATCATTCTAACTTCGTTTTTACACTGCTGTCTCACTTTATATTTTTCATCATTCTAACTTCGTTTTTACACTGGCATCTTACATTATATTCTTCATCATTCTAACTTCGTTTTTACAATGGCATCTCACATTACATTCTTCATCATTCTAACTTCGTTTTTACACTGGCATCTCACATTATTTTCTTCATCATTCTAACTTCATTCTTACACTGCTGTCGCACATTACATTTTTCATCATTCTAACTTCGTTTTTACACTGGCCTCCCACGTTATATTCTTCATCATTCTAACTTCGTTTTTACACTGGCGTCTCACATTATATTCTTCATCATTCTAACTTCGTTTTTACACTGGCATCTCATATTACATTCTCCATCATTCGAACCCGTTTTTACACCGGCGTCTCACATTACATTCTCCGTCACTGGTGTCTCACATTATATTCTTCATCATTCTAACTTCATTCTTACACTGGTGTCTCACATTATATTATTCCTCATTCTAACTTCGTTTTTACACTGGCATCCCACATTATATTCTTCATTATTCTAACTTCATTGTTACTCTGGCATCTCACATTATATTCTTCATCATTCTAACTTCGTTTTTGCACTGGCATCTCACATTATATTCTTCATCATTCTAATTTCATTCTTACACTGGTGTCTCACATTATATTATTCCTCATTCTAACTTCGTTTTTACACTGGCATCCCAAATTATATTCTTCATTATTCTAACTTCATTCTTACACTGGTGTCTCACATTATATTATACCTCATTCTGACTTCGTTTTTACACTGGCATCTCACATTATATTCTTCATCATTCTAACTTCATTCTTACACTGCTGTCGCACATTACATTTTTCATCATTCTAACTTCGTTTTTACACTGGCCTCCCACGTTATATTCTTCATCATTCTAACTTCGTTTTTACACTGGTGTCTCACATTATAGTATTCCTCATTCTAACTTCGGTTTTACACTGGCATCCTACATTATATTCTTCATCATTCTAACTTCATTCTTACACTGGTGTCTCACATTATATTATTCCTCATTCTAACTTCGTTTTTACACTGGTGTCTCACATTATATTATTCCTCATTCTGACTTCGTTTTTACAATGGCATCTCACATTACATTCTTCATCATTCTAACTTCGTTTTTACACTGGCATCCTACATTATATTCTTCATCATTCTAACTTCATTCTTACACTGGTGTCTCACATTATATTATTCCTCATTCTAACTTCGTTTTTACACTGGCATCCCACATTATATTCTTCATCATTTTAACTTCGTTTTTACACTGGCATCTCACATTATATTCTTCATCATTCTTCGTTTTTACACTGCTGTCTGACATTATATTCTTCATCATTCTAACTTCGTTTTTACACTGCTGTCTCATATTATATTCTTCATCATTCTAACTTCGTTTTTACACTGGCATCCCACATTATATTCTTCATCATCTCACTTCATTCTTACACTGCTGTCTCACATTACATTTTTCATCATTCTAACTTCGTTTTTACACTGGCATCCTACATTATATTCTTCATCATTCTAACTTCATTCTTACACTGCTGTCTCACATTACATTTTTCATCATTCTAACTTCATTTTAGCACTGGCGTCCTACATTATATTCTTCATCATTCTAACTTCGTTCTTACACTGGCATCCCACATTATATTCTTCATCATCTCACTTAATTCTTACACTGCTGTCTCACATAACATTTTTCATCATTCTAACTTCGTTTTTACACTGGCATCCTACATTTTATTCTTCATCATTCTAACTTCATTCTTACACTGCTGTCTCACATTACATTTTTCATCATTCTAACTTCGTTTTTACACTGGCATCCCACATTATATTCTTCATCATTCTAACTTCATTCTTACACTGCTGTCTCACATTACATTTTTCATCATTCTAACTTCGTTTTTACACTGGCATCCCACATTATATTCTTCATCATTCTAACTTCGTTTTTACACTGGCGTCTCACATTATATTCTTCATCATTCTAACTTCGTTTTTACACTGGCATCTCACATTATATTCTTCATCATTCTAACTTCGTTTTTACAATGGCATCTCACATTACATTCTTCATCATTCTAACTTCGTTTTTACACTGGCATCTCACATTATATTCTTCATCATTCTAACTTCGTTTTTACACTGCTGTCTCACATTACATTTTTCATCATTCTAACTTCGTTTTTACACTGGCATCCTACATTATATTCTTCATCATTCTAACTTCATTCTTACACTGGTGTCTCACATTATATTATTCCTCATTCTAACTTCGTTTTTACACTGGTGTCTCACATTATATTATTCTTCATTCTAACTTCGTTTTTACACTGGCATCCCACATTATATTCTTCATCATCTAACTTCATTCTTACACTGCTGTCTCACATTACATTTTTCATCATTCTAACTTCGTTTTTACACTGGCATCCTACATTATATTCTTCATAATTCTAACTTCATTCTTACACTGGTGTCTCACATTATATTATTCCTCATTCTAACTTCGTTTTTACACTGGTGTCTCACATTATATTATTCCTCATTCTGACTTCGTTTTTACAATGGCATCTCACATTACATTCTTCATCATTCTAACTTCGTTTTTACACTGGCATCCTACATTATATTCTTCATCATTCCAACTTCATTCTTACACTGGTGTCTCACATTATATTATTCCTCATTCTAACTTCATTCTTACACTGGTGTCTCACATTATATTATTCCTCATTCTAACTTCGTTTTTACACTGGCATCCCACATTATATTCTTCATCATTTTAACTTCGTTTTTACACTGGCATCTCACATTATATTCTTCATCATTCTTCGTTTTTACACTGCTGTCTGACATTATATTCTTCATCATTCTAACTTCGTTTTTACACTGCTGTCTCAGATTATATTCTTCATCATTCTAACTTCGTTTTTACACTGGCATCCCACATTATATTCTTCATCATCTCACTTCATTCTTACACTGCTGTCTCACATTACATTTTTCATCATTCTGACTTCGTTTTTACACTGGCATCCTACATTATATTCTTCATCATTCTAACTTCATTCTTACACTGCTGTCTCACATTACATTTTTCGTCATTCTAACTTCATTTTTACACTGGCGTCCTACATTATATTCTTCATCATTCTAACTTCGTTCTTACACTGGCATCCCACATTATATTCTTCATCATCTAACTTCATTCTTACACTGCTGTCTCACATTACATTTTTCATCATTCTAACTTCGTTTTTACACTGGCATTCTACATTTTATTCTTCATCATTCTAACTTCATTCTTACACTGCTGTCTCACATTACATTTTTCATCATTCTAACTTCGTTTTTACACTGGCATCCCACATTATATTCTTCATCATTCTAACTTCATTCTTACACTACTGTCTCACATTACATTTTTCATCATTCTAACTTCGTTTTTACACTGGCATCCCACATTATATTCTTCATCATTCTAACTTCGTTTTTACACTGGCGTCTCACATTATATTCTTCATCATTCTAACTTCGTTTTTACACTGGCATCTCACAATATATTCTTCATCATTCTAACTTCGTTTTTACAATGGCATCTCACATTACATTCTTCATCATTCTAACTTCGTTTTTACACTGGCATCTCACATTATATTCTTCATCATTCTAACTTCGTTTTTACACTGCTGTCTCACATTATATTCTTCATCATTCTAACTTCGTTTTTACACTGGCATCTCACATTACATTCTTCATCATTCTAATTTCGTTTTTACACTGGCATCCTACATTATATTCTTCATCATTCTAACTTCATTCTTACACTGGAGTCTTATATTATATTATTCCTCATTCTAACTTCGTTTTTACACTGGCATCCCACATTATATTCTTCCTCATTCTAACTTCGTTTTTACACTGGCGTCTCACATTATATTCTTCATCATTCTAACTTCGTTTTTACACTGCTGTCTCACTTTATATTTTTCATCATTCTAACTTCGTTTTTACACTGGCATCTTACATTATATTCTTCATCATTCTAACTTCGTTTTTACAATGGCATCTCACATTACATTCTTCATCATTCTAACTTCGTTTTTACACTGGCATCTCACATTATTTTCTTCATCATTCTAACTTCATTCTTACACTGCTGTCGCACATTACATTTTTCATCATTCTAACTTCGTTTTTACACTGGCCTCCCACGTTATATTCTTCATCATTCTAACTTCGTTTTTACACTGGCGTCTCACATTATATTCTTCATCATTCTAACTTCGTTTTTACACTGGCATCTCATATTACATTCTCCATCATTCGAACCCGTTTTTACACCGGCGTCTCACATTACATTCTCCGTCACTGGTGTCTCACATTATATTCTTCATCATTCTAACTTCATTCTTACACTGGTGTCTCACATTATATTATTCCTCATTCTAACTTCGTTTTTACACTGGCATCCCACATTATATTCTTCATTATTCTAACTTCATTGTTACTCTGGCATCTCACATTATAATCTTCATCATTCTAACTTCGTTTTTGCACTGGCATCTCACATTATATTCTTCATCATTCTAATTTCATTCTTACACTGGTGTCTCACATTATATTATTCCTCATTCTAACTTCGTTTTTACACTGGCATCCCAAATTATATTCTTCATTATTCTAACTTCATTCTTACACTGGTGTCTCACATTATATTATACCTCATTCTGACTTCGTTTTTACACTGGCATCTCACATTATATTCTTCATCATTCTAACTTCATTCTTACACTGCTGTCGCACATTACATTTTTCATCATTCTAACTTCGTTTTTACACTGGCCTCCCACGTTATATTCTTCATCATTCTAACTTCGTTTTTACACTGGCGTCTCACATTATATTCTTCATCATTCTAACTTCGTTTTTACACTGGCATCTCATATAACATTCTCCATCATTCGAACCCGTTTTTACACCGGCGTCTCACATTACATTCTCCGTCACTAGTGTCTCACATTACATTGTTCGTCGTTCTAACTTCGATTTTACGCTGGCATCTCGCATTATATCATTCCTCATTCTAACTTCATGTTTACACTGGCGTCTCACATTATATTCTCCGTCATTCTAACTTCGTTTTTACACTGGCGTCTCACATTACATTCTCGATCATTCTAATTTCGCTTTCACACTGGCATCCCAATTACATTCTCCGTTATTCTAACTTCGTTTTTACACTGGCGTCTCACATTAAATTCTCCGTCATTCGAACTTTGTTTTTACACTGGCGTCTCACATTACATTCTCCGTCATTTTAACTTCGTTTTTACACTGGCGTCTCACATTACATTTTCCGTCATTTTAACTTTATTTTTACACTGGCATCTCACATTATATTCTTCATCATTCTAACTTCATTTTTACAATGGCATCTCACATTACATTCTTCATCATTCTAACTTCGTTTTTACACTGGCATCTCACATTATATTCTTCATCATTCTAACTTCGTTTTTGCACTGGCATCTCACATTACATTGTTCATCATTCTTACTTCGTTTTTACACTGGCGTCTCACATTTATATTCTCCGTCATTCTAACTTCGTTTTTACACTGGCGTCTCACATTATATTCTTCATCATTCTAACTTCGTTTTTACACTGGCATCTCACATTACATTCTCCATCATTCTAACTTCGTTTTTACACTGGCATCTCACATTATATTTTTCATCATTCTAACTTCGTTTTTACACTGGCATCTCACATTATTTTCTTCATCATTCTAACTTCGTTTTTACACTGGCATCTCACATTATATTCTTCATCATTCTAACTTCGTTTTTACACTGGCATCTCACATTACATTCTCCATCATTCTAACTTCGTTTTTACACTGGCATCTCACATTATATTCTTCATCATTCCAACTTCGTTTTTACACTGGCATCTCACATTACATTCTCCATCATTCTAACTTCGTTTTTACATTGGCATCTCACATTATATTCTTCATCATTCTAACTTTGTTTTTACACTGGCATCTCACATTACATTCTCCATCATTCTAACATCGTTTTTACACTGGCATCTCACATTATATTCTTCATCATTCTAACTTCGTTTTTACACTGGCATCTCACATTATATTCTTCATCATTCTAAATTCGTTTTTGGCATCTCACATTATATTCTTCATCATTCTAACTTCGTTTTTACACTGGCGTCTCCAAATTATAATTCCAACCCTCAGTATAACTGTTTTTATTGGAACCGAAGCTCTGGCGGGGTTACAATTAAAACAGTTATACCGAGGGTTGGAATTTCCCTATCTGAACCGAATACCTATGATTGATTATATGATATATATATCATTTACATTCTGCTCACTGATGTCACCAACTACTAATGTTTTGCATGTTTATTTACAAAATAACATCATACAACTGTCATTGTTGATATCAGTGTGTGACTTTTATCTTTCTCATGACCAGGTTTTCAACCACCCTGTAAAACGTGGATAACCATTTTTTGCATACCGAACAAGGATATCCGTCATTTTACTGGGGCTAGATATTTCCATCTCACCCTAGGTTCGAGATTAAATTTATGCGCGCACCAACATCCGGTATATAGGAAAACATGCAAAACGCAGTAGTTGGTGGCATCAATGCACAACATGTCTCTGATATGCAAGAAAAAGAATCTATCATGGGTTTTAGGTTCAGATAGGAAATTCCAAGCCTCGGTATAAGTGTTTTAATCGAAACCCGCCAGAGCCTCAGTTCGGATAAAAACACTTATACCTAGGGTTGGAATTCCCTATCTTCACCGGATACCCATGAAAGATTCTTATAATCCGGCAGGCAAGAACAATGTTTTTATAGGTTATTAGATTTCTATTGGGATATATGCACAAGTTCTTTCACGTATTAATATTGCGAGACTTTAGGAGCGCAATATTTATGCGCGAAAGAACGAGTGCATATATCCCAATATAAATCTAATAACCTTTTTTTTTATTGCATATGCATTTTTAAATTAGACAATAAAATAGGTTGTAACATTTAATTTTCATCAAAAACATTTATTTGAAACAAACATATTGTCGTTACATCGTGAGAATTTTCACAATGAAATCATCATTGTTTACACCACGCGACATACATTCTTTGATGAATAAAAAATAGCAACAGTCACAAACAAGTATACATTACACACCCAATATGACTTTACTACACGTCAATATGGGCGAATATTGACGTTTCCTGTTACATTGAAAGTAAACGGAACTTGTTAATGGGTATGCAATAATCTTAAATGTGGTTATTGCATACGCATTTACAATCTTAAATTTTTAAAGAAACTAATCCACCAAACAACGGCAATATAACACTACCAAACAATTGATCAAAAATCTATCCAGGTGTGCAGATCATATAATAATGTATATGCACCAACTAAAAGTATAGGTTTATTCATGGGTCAACTTGTTATTGAATATGCGTAAAATGATTATGAGTTGGTATGAGACGCTCCCGTTTTAGGGTTTGGCCTGGCTGGTTAAAGACGTTTATATTGTGTCTACAGAGTTTGAATTCTCAAAATATGTAAGTTATATATATACCTCGCCATCATTGGTGTTTGTTGGCGGGATAGGGACTTTAATATACATGTATAACAAAAGAAATCATAACTTTGGTGTAACTGGTCCGATCTGGCTGATTTTCGAACTTGTCAGAGCTTTCATTGATATTAACAATGTGGTAAAGTTTGGTAAAGATAGAATGAAAAGTGAAGGCCCTATCGTCTTAACGAGGCAAAATACAGCAATATAGTTTTTTTAACTAAATCAAGGGCCATAACTCTGCTGTTACTTGGCCGATCTGGCTGGTTTTCGAACTCATCCGAGCTTTCATTGATATTAACAATCTGTTAAAGTTTCGTAAAGATTGGATAAAAATGAAGGCCCTATCGTCTTAACAAGACAAAAGTTAACAACGGACGACGGACAACTCGGCATCCCATAAGCTCTGCTGGCCTTTGGCAATAACTCTGTCATTACTAACAAGATCTTGCTGGTTTTCGAAGTTGTCCAAGATTTCATTGATATACCGCGCTTTGCACAACTAGACATCATACAGAGGCTTCCTGCCAAATTTCGTAGAAAAGCGCCGACAAGAAATTTAAAGTAAAATGCCAAAGGGCCATAACTGCGTCAAAAATCAGCAAACTGGAACAAAAGCGTGATATGCACGACTAGACATCTTACTGATGCTTCCTGCCAAATTTCGTCGAAATCCAAAAAGGCGTTTAGGAGGCGTAGCGCTGACAAGAAATTTAAAGTAAATGTCAAGGGGCTTTAACTCCATCAACAAGAGGCCCAAGAGGGCCTGTGGACGCTCTACTGGCTAACATGGCTCTTATAACATCAATGAAGCGAGTGACTGCCATTTACGTTTTTTTGAAAGTTTCGGGCAAAAAACAGGTTTTTGACTAAATCAAGGGCCATAACTAAAGAATCTGGTAAAGTTTGGTAAAGATCAGATGAAAAATGAAGGCCCTACCGTATTAACGAGGCAAAATGTAGGATTTTTAACTAAATCAAGAGCGATAACTTCTGTTACTGTTCCGACTGGTCCAACACAAAGCTAAACAAAAATTCCAAAAAAAAAATCCAAAAAAAAAATTCCAAAAAAAAAATATATAAAAAATATAAAAAAATTCCAAATAAAAAGTATATATTTCAAAAAAATAAAAAAAGATTTCAAAAAAAAAGAACAAAATACCGATCTGGCTGGTTTTCGAACTTGACCGAGGTTTCATTGACATTAACAATCTGATTAGTTTGGTGAAGATCGGATGAAAAATGAAGGCCCTATCGTCTTAACGAGGCAAAATATAGCATTTTGAACTAAATCAAGGGCATTACCTCCGCTGTTAAAGGTCAGATTTGGATGGTTTTCGAACTTGTCCGAGCTTTCATAGATATTAACAATCTGATAAAGTTTGGTAAAGATCGGATGAACAATGAAGCCCCTATCGTCTTAACGAGGCAAAATATAGCATTTTGACCTAAATCAAGGGCCATAACTCCGCTGTTACTAGTCCGATATGAATGTTTTTCGAACTTGTCCGAGCTTTCATTGATAATAACAATCTGATCGAGTTTGGTAAAATTTGAATGAACAATGAAGCCCCTACCGTTTTAACAAGGCAAAATATGGCATTTTTAACTAAATCAAGGGCCATAACTCCCCTGTTACTAGTCCGATATGGCTGATTTTGAACTTGTTCGAGCTTTCATTGATATTAACGATGTGGTAAAGTTTGGTAAAGATCGGATGAACAATGAAGCCCCTATCGTCTTAACGAGGCAAAATATAGCATTTTGACCTAAATCAAGGGCCATAACTCCGCTGTTACTAGTCCGATATGAATGTTTTTCGACCTTGTCCGAGCTTTCATTGATAATAACAATCTGATAAAGTTTGGTAAAAATTGAATGAACAATGAAGCCCCTTTCGTTTTAACAAGGCAAAATATAGCATTTTGAACTAAATCAAGGGCCATAACTCCGCTGTTACTAGTCCGATATGGCTGGTTTTCGAACTTGTCCGAGCTTTCATTGATATTAACAATGTGGTAAAGTTTGGTAAAGAAAGGATGAAAAATGAAGGCCCTATCGTCTTAACGAGGCAAAATATAGACTTTTGAACTAAACCAAGGGCCATTACTCCGCTGTTACTGGTCCGATATGAATGGTTTTCGAACTTGTCCGAGCTGTCATTGACATTAACAATCTGATATAGTTTGGTAAAGATCGGATGAACAATGAAGCCCCTATCGTCTTAACGAGGCAAAATATAGCATTTTTAAATAAATCAAGGGCCATAACTCCGCTGTTACTGGTCAGATATGGCTGGTTTTCGACGAGTTTTCAATGGCATTAGCAATCTGATAAAGTTTGGTAAAGATCGGAAGAACAATGAAGCCCCTATCGTCTTAACGAGGCAAAATATAGCATTTCTAACTAAATCAAGGGCCATAACTCCGCTGTTACTGGTCCGATCTGGCTGGTTTTCAAACTTGTCCGAGCTTTCATTGATGTTAACAATGTAGTAAAGTTTGGTAAAGATAGGATGAACAAGAGGTCAATGACCTTGAAGCTCTACTGATTGATTTTGATTTCAGGAAGTAGTCGCTACTAACTTGTATTTTGAAAATCTATTTTTAGCCGTGGCTGCCATCTTGAATTTCCGGCCGACCTGAAATTTTGCTAGGATCAATTAGACATCAAGAGCAGCATTCCTGTGAAGTTTCATGAAAATCCGTCAAGTAGTTTCAGAGGAGTAGTCGCTACAAGTTTTCATTATATAACTCTATGTAAACAAAGATGGTCGCTGGCAGCTTTTGAACTAAATCAAGGGCCATAACTAAAGAATCTGTTAAAGTTCGGTAAAAATCAGATGAAAAATGAAGGCCCTACCGTATTAATAACTAAATCAAGAGCCGTAACTCCTCTGTTACTGGTCCAACATAGAGCTAAAAAAAAATCAAAAAAAAAATCAAAAATTCAATGAATCAATAATAATAATAAAAAAAAATACTAAAATCTAAAAAGAAATCAAAAAAAATCAATCAATTAAAAATTCAGAAAAAACACAAAACAAAAAAAACCCAAAAACAAAAAAAATAATATGAAAAAGAAAGTCGTAAAATGTGGTAAACTTTGGCAAAGATCAGATGCAAAATGAGGCCCTATCATGACCAGGCAAATTATAGCATTTTTAACAAAATCAAGGGCCATAACTTCGCTGTTACTGGTCCGATCTGCTGGTTTTTTAACTTTACCGAGCATTCATTGACATTAACAATCTGATCAAGTTTGGTAATGATCGGATGAAAAATGAAGGCCCTATCGACTTAACGAGGCAAAATATAGCATTTTCAACTAAATCAAGGGCCATAACTCCGCTGTTACTGGTCCGATTTGGCTGGCTTTCGAACTTGTTTGAGCTTTCATTGATATTAACAATCTGATAAAGTTTGGTAAAGATCGGATGAACAATGAAGCCCCTATCTCCTTAACGAGGCAAAATATAGCATTTTTAACAAAGTCAAGGGCCATAACTCCGCTGTTCCTGTTCCGATATGGCTGGTTTTCGAACTTGTCCGAGCTTTCAACGACATTAACAATCTGATAAAGTTTGGTAAAGATCAGATGAACAATGAAGCCCCTATCGTCTTAACGAGGCAAAATATAGCATTTTTAACTAAATCAAGGGCCATAACTCTGCTGTTACTATTCCGATATGGCTGGTTTTTGAACTTGTCCGAGCATTTATTGATATTAACAATCTGACAAAGTTTGGTAAAGATCGGATGAACAATGAAGCCCCTATTGTCTTAACGAGGCAAAATATAGCATTTTTAACTGAATCAAGGGTCATAACACCGCTGTTACTAGTCCGATATGGCTGGTTTTCGAACTTGTCCGAGCTTTTATTGATATTAACAATGTGGTAAAGTTTGGTAAAGATAGGATGAAAAATGAAGGCCCTATCGTCTTAACAGCATTTTTAACTAAATCAAGGGCCATAACTCCGTTGTAACTATTCCGATATGGCTGGTTTTCGAACTTGGCCGGGCATTCATTGATATTAACAATCTGACAAAGTTTGGTAAAGATCGGATGAACAATGAAGACCCTATCGTCTTAACGAGGCAAAATATAGCATTTTTAACTAAATCAAGGGTCATAACTCCGCTGTTACTAGTCCGATATGGCTGGTTTTTCGAACTTGTCCGAGCTTTCATTGATATTAACAATGTGGTAAAGTTTGGTAAAGATAGGATGAAAAATGAAGGCCCTATCATCTTAACGAGGCAAAATATAGCATTTTTAACTAAATCAAGGACCATAACTCCGCTGTTACTTGGCCAATCTGGCTTGTTTTCGAACTCATCCGAGCTTCCATTGATATTAACAAACTGTTAAAGTTTGGTAAAGATTGGATGAAAAATAAAGGCCCTATCCTCTTAACGAGACAAAAGTTAACGACGGACGACGGACGGACGACGGACAACTCGGCATCCCATAAGCTCTGTTGGCCTTCGGTCAGTATAGCTAAAAAAACAAGAGGTCAATGACCTTGAAGCTCTACTGATTGATTTTGATTTCAGGAAGTAGTCGCTACAAACTGTTTTTTTGAAAATCTATTTTTAGCCGTGGTGGCCATCTTGAATTTCCGGCCGACCTGAAATTTTGCTAGGATCAATTAGACATCAAGAGCAACATTCCTGTGAAGTTTTATGAAAATCCGTCGAGTAGTTTCAGAGGAGTAGTCGCTACAAGTTTTCATTATATAAACTCTATGTAAACAAACATGGCCACTGGCAGCCATGTTTAACGTCGAATCAAAATAATGTTCGACTTGAATAACCATCATGTCATGCTGATCATTTTACAAAAAGTCCCATATCAATATCACTTATAGTTTTCAAGAAGTAGTCGCTACAAACTTGTATTTTGAAAATCTATTTTTAGCCATGGCGGCCATCTTGAATTTCCGGCCGACCTGAAATTTTGCTAGGATCAATTAGACATCAAGAGCAACATTCCTGTGAAGTTTTATGAAAATCCGTCAAGTAGTTTCAGAGGAGTAGTCGCTACAAGTTTTCATTATATAACTCTATGTAAACAAACATGGCCACTGGCAGCCATGTTTAACGTCGAATCAAAATAATGTTCGACTTGAATAACCATCTTGTCATGCTGATCATTTTAGAAAAAGTCCCATATCAATATCACTTATAGTTTTCAAGAAGTAGTCGCTACAAACTTGTATTTTGAAAATCTATTTTTAGTCATGGCGGCCATCTTGAATTTCCGGCCGACCTGAAATTTTGCTAGGATCAATAAGACATCAAGAGCAACATTTCTGTGAAGTTTCATGAAAATCCGTCAAGTAGTTTCAGAGGAGTAGTCGCTACAAGTTTTCATTATATAACTCTATGTAAACAAAGATGGCCACTGGCAGCCATGTTAAATGTCGAATCAAAATAATGTTCGACTCGGATAACCATCATGTCATGCTGATCATTTTAGAAAAAATCCCATATCAATATCACTTATAGTTTTCAAGAAGTAGTCGCTACAAACTTATGTTTTAAAAATCTATTTTTAACTGTGGCAGCCATCTTGAATTTCTGGCCGATCTAGAATTTTGCTAGGATCAATTAGACATTAGGAGCAACATTCCTGTAAAGTTTCATGAAAATCCGCCAAGTAGTTTCAGAGGAGTAGTCGCTACAAGTTTTTACTATATAACTCTATGTAAACAAAGATGGCCGCTGGCAGCCACGTTTAACGTCGAATCAAAACGATTTTTGATAAGGACCAACATCATGTCATGCTGATCATTTTAGAAAAAGTCCTATATCAATATCACTTATAGTTTTCAAGAAGTAGTCGCTACAAACTTGTATTTTGAAAAATTATTTTTAGCCGTGGCGGCCATCTTGAATTTCCGGCCGACCTGAAATTTTGCTAGGATCATTTAGACATCAAGAGCAACATTCCTGTGAAGTTTCATGAAAATCCGTCAAGTAGTTTCAGAGGAGTAGTCGCTACAAGTTTTCATTATATAACTCTATGTAAACAAAGATGGCCGCTGGCAGCCATGTTTAACGTCAAATCAAAACGATTTTCGACAAGGACCAACATCATGTCATGCTGATCATTTTAGAAAAAGTCCCATATCAATATCACTTATAGTTTTCAAGAAGTAGTCGCTACAAACTTGAATTTAAAAAATCTATTTTTAGCTTTGGCGGCCATCTTGGATTTCACATCAACATGAATTTTTGCTAGGATCAACTAGACTTCATGGGCAACATTTCTGTAAAGTTTTATGAATATCCATATAGTAGTTTCAGAGGAGTAGTCGCTACAAATAAAAGTTAACGGACAGACGGACAGACGGACAGACAGACGGACGGACGGACGGACGACGGACGCCGCACCACGGCATAAGCTCTGCTGATCTCTGATCAGTAGAGCTAAAAATTGAAAGAAAAACAAGAGGCCCAAGAGGGCCTGTGGACGCTCTACTGTCTAACACGGCTCTTAAAACATCAATGAAGCGATTGACTGCTATTAACGTTTTTTCAAAGTTTCGGGCAAAAAACAGCTTTTTAACTAAATCAAGGGCCATAACTAAAGAATCTGGTAAAGTCTGGTAAAGATCAGATGAAAAATGAAGGCCCTACCGTATTAACGAGGCAAAATATAGCATTTTTAACTAAATCAAGAGCCGTAACTCCTCTGTTACTGGTCCGACTGATCCGACTGGTCCGACTGGTCCAACATAGAGCTAAAAAAAAATCTAAGCAAAAAAAAATGAATAAATAAAAAAAAAAAAAAAAAAAAAAAAATAAATAAATAAAAATAATATTAAAAAAGAAAGTCATAAAATCTGCTAAAGTTTGGCAAAGATCAGATGCAAAATGAAGGCCTTATCGTATGACGAGTCCGACTGGTCCGACTGGTCCAACATAGAGTTAAAAAAAATTCTAAGCAAAAATAAATGAATCAATAAAAATAAAAAAAAATAAAAAAAAAAAATAAAAAAAATAAATATTAAAAACAAGAGGCCCAAGAGGGCCTGTGAACGCTCTACTGGCTGTTATACCATTGATGAATCGAGTCGTACTACATGGTGTCTAGAGTGTACACAAGGTTTTTCAAGTATTTGACCTAGTGACCTAGTTTTTGACCCCATGGGACCCATTTTCGAACTTGACCAAAATATAATTAAGACAACATTTCGACAAAGTTTCATCAAGATCGGGTCAGAAATATGGCCTCTAGAGTGTACTAGTGACCTAGTTTTTGACCCTGTGTGACCCTGTGTGACCCATTTTCGAACTTTAGCAAGCTATAATTGAGACAAATATTCTGACAAAATTGCATCAAGATCGGGTCAAAAATATGGCCTCTAGAGTGTACACAGTCTTTCCAAAGTTTGACCTAGTGACCGAGTTTTTAACACCATGTGACCCATTTTTGAACTTGACCAAGATATAATTAAGACAAACATTTTGACAAAGAGTGTACACAAGGTTTTTCCAATATTTGACCTAGTGACCTAGTTTTTAACCCCATGTGACCCATTTTCAAACTTGACCAAGATATAATTAAGACAAACATTCTGACAAAGTTGCATCAAGCTCGGGTCAAAAATATGGCCTCTAGAGTGTACACAAGGTTTTTCCAATATTTGACCTAGTGACCTAGTTTTAAACTTCATGTGACCCATTTCCGAACTTGATCAAGATATAATTAAGATAAACAATTTGAAAAAATTTCATCAAGATTGGGTAACAAATATGACCTCTAGAGTGTACACAAGTTTTTTCAAGTATTTGACCTAGTGACCTAGTTTTTGACCCCACATGACCCATTTTTGAACTTGACCGAGATTTCATTGAGACAAACATTCTGACAAAGTTTCATCAAGATCGGGTCAAAAATATGGCCTCTAGAGTGTACACACGATTTTTCCAAAGTTTGACCTAGTGACCTAGTTTTTAACCCCATGTGACCCATTTTCAAACTTGACCAAGATATAATTAAGACAAACATTCTGACAAAGTTGCATCAAGCTCGGGTATAAAAATATGGCCTCTAGAGTGTACACAAGGTTTTCCAATATTTGACCTAGTGACCTAGTTTTTAACTTCATGTGACCCATTTCCGAACTTGCTCAAGATATAATTAAGATAAACAATTTGACAAAATTTTCATTAAGATTGGGTAACAAATATGACCTCTAGAGTGTACACAAGTTTTTTCAAGTATTTGACCTAGTGACCTAGTTTTTGACCCCACATGACCCATTTTTTAACTTCACCTAGATTTCATTGAGACAAACATTCTGACAAAGTTTCATCAAGATCAGGTCAAAAATATGGCCTCTAGAGTGTACACACGGTTTTTCCAAAGTTTGACCTAGTGACCTAGTTTTTAACACCATGTGACCCATTTTTGAACTTGACCAAGATATAATTAAGACAAACATTTTGACAAAGTTTCATCAAGATTGGGTCAGAAATACGGCTTCTAGAGTGTACACAAGGTTTTTCAAGTATTTGACCTAGTGACCTAGTTTTTAACCCCATGTGACCCATTTTCAAACTTGACCAAGATATAATTAAGACAAACATTCTGACAAAGTTGCATCAAGCTCGGGTCAAAAATATGGCCTTTAGAGTGTACACAAGGTTTTTCCAATATTTGACCTAGTGACCTAGTTTTTGACCCCACATGACCCATTTTCGAACTTGACCGAGATTTTATTGAGACAAACATTCTGACAAAGTTTCATGATGATTGCATCAGAAATGTGGCCTCTAGAGTGTACACAAGCAAAAGTTAACTGACGGACGGACGGATGACGGACGACGGACAACACACCATCCCATAAGCTCTGCTGGCCCTTGGCCAGTAGAGCTAAAAAATAAAAAATAAAAATAAATAAAAAAATAAATAAAAATAATAATAATATTATAAAAGAAAGTCATAAAATCTGCTAAAGTTTGGCAAAGATCAGATGCAAAATGAAGGCCTTATCGTATGACGAGGCAAACTATAGCATTTTTAACAAAATCAAGGGCCATAACTCCGCTGTTACTGGATCGATCTGGCTGGTTTTCGAACTTGACTAAGCTTTCATAGACATTAACAATCTGATAAAGTTTGGTAAAGATCGGAAGAAAAATGAAAGCCCTATCGTCTTAACGAGGCAAAGTATAGCATTTTGAACTAAATCAAGGGCCATAATTCCGCTGTTACTAGTCCGATATGAAAGGTTTTCGAACTTGTCCGAGCTTTCATTGATATTAACAATCTGATAAAGTTTGGTAAAGATCGGATGAATAATGAAGCCCCTATCGTCTTACATGGCAAAATATAGCATTTTTAATTAAATCACGGGCCACAACTCCGTTGTTACTTGTCGGAGCTTTCATTGATATTAACAATCTGATCAAGTTTGGTAAAGATCGGATGAACAATGAAGCCCCTATCGTCTTAACGAGGCAAAATATAGCATTTTTAACTAAATCAAGGGCCATAACTCCGCTGTTACTGGTCCGATATGGCTGGTTTTCAAAATTGTTTGAGCTTTCAACAACATTAACAATCTGATAAAGATTGGTAAAGATCGGATGAACAATGAAGCCTCTATCGTATTAACGATGCAAAATATAGCATTTTTAACTAAATCAAGGGCCATAACTCTGCTGTTACTAGTCCGATATGGCTGGTTTTCGAACTTGTCCGAGCTTTCATTGATAATAACAATGTGGTAAAGTTTGGTAAAGATAGGATGAACAGGAGGCCCAAGAGGGCCTGTGGACGCTCTACTGGCTAACATGGCTCTTATAACATCAATGAAGCGAGTGACTGCCATTTACGTTTTTTTAGAAAGTTTTGGGCAAAAAACATCTTTTTAACTAAATCAAGGGCCATAACTAAAGAATCTGGTAAAGTCTGGTAAAGATCAGATGAAGAATGAAGGCCCTACCATATTAACGAGGCAAAAGTGGCTCCTGTTACTGGTCCGACTGGTCCAACATAGTTAAAAAATAAAAAATAAAATAAAAAATAAAACAAGAAATGACACAGTTAGTGACAAATGCCCCCGAAGTGACCTGTAAGTGTGACCTTGTCCTTGGAGCAATATGAAACCAACAGATATATTTAAAAAAAATTAAAAAAAAGAAGAATAAAATCAAACAAACAATAAAAATCAAGTAAAATAAAATTTAAAAAAAAAAAAAAAAAAATAAAAGAAAAAAATTTAAAATTAAATTTATTTTTAAAAAAAAAAAAAAAAAAAAAAAAATTATTTTCGTGACACGACGTCTTTTTGTGGTGAGCAATTGTGCGAAGTTATTTGAAAATCCGTTGATTGAAACCCGTTGAAGCGGAGACGATTGTATAGACGAACAGATTTTGAACTTTGATCTCTAAGTGTGACCTTGACCTTGAATTTATTTGAAAATCGATCCATTATTGTTATGAAGCGGACACGAGTGTACAGACGAACGGACAGACAGTGCGATTACTATATGCCACCCTTCGGGGGCATAAAAAGAAAGTCATAAAATCTGCTAAAGTTTGGCAAAGATCAGATGCAAAATGAAGGCTTATCCTATGACGAGGCAAACTATAGCATTTTTAACAAAATCAAGGGCCATAACTCCGCTGTCACTGGTTCGATCTGGCTGGTTTTCGAACTTTACCACGCTTTCATAGACATTAACAATCTGATCAAGTTTGGTAAAGATCGGATGAAAAATGAAGGCCCTATCGTCTTAACGAGGCAAAATATAGCATTTTGAACTAAATCAAGGGCCATAACTCCGCTGTTACTAGTCCGATATGGCTGGTTTTCGAACTTGTTCGAGCTTTCCACGACATAAACCATCTGATAAAATTTGGTAAAGAACGGATGAACAATGAAGCCCCTATCGTCTTAACAAGGCAAAATATAGCATTTTTTACTAAATCAAGGGCCATTACTCCGTTGTTACTAATCCGATATGGCTGGTTTTCGAAATTGTCGGAGCTTTCATTGATATTAACAATCTGATAAAGTTTGGTTAAGATCGAATGAACAATGAAGCCCCTATCGTCTTAACGAGGCAAAATATAGCATTTTTAACTAAATCAAGGGCCATAACTCCGCTGTTACTGGTCCGATACGGCTGGTTTTCAAAATTGTTTGAGCTTTCAACAACATTAACAATCTGATAAAGATTGGTAAAGATCGGACTAACAATGAAGCCTCTATCGTCTTAACGATGCAAAATATAGCATTTTTAACTAAATCAAGGGCCATAACTCCGCTGTTACTAGTCCGATATGGCTGGTTTTCGAACTTGTCCGAGCTTTCATTGATATTAACAATGAATTAAAGTTTGGTAAAGATAGGATGAAAAACGAAGGCCCTATCGTCTTAACGAGGCAAAATATAACAATATAGCATTTTTAACTAAATCAAGGACCATAACTCTCCTGTTACTGGTCCGATCGAGCTGGTTTTCGAACTTGTCTGACCTTTCATTGATATTAACAATGTGGTAAAGTTTGGTAAAGATAGGATGAAAAATGAAGGCCCTATCGTCTTAACGAAGCAAAATATAGCAATATAGCATTTCTAACTAAATCAAGGACCATAACTCTGCTGTTACTTGTCCGATCTGGCTGATTTTCGAACTCATCCGAGCTTTCATTGATATTAATAACCGGTTAAAGTTTGGTAAAGATCGGATGAAAAATGAAGGCCCTATCGTCTTAACGAGCCAAAAGTTAACGCAGACGACGTACAACGGACGACGGACGGACGACGGACAACTCGGCATCCCATAAGATAAAGGATGAACAAGAGGCCCAAGAGGGCCTGTAGACGCTCTACTGGCTAACACGGCTCTTATAACATCAATGAAACGACTGACTGCCATTTAAGTTTTTTTGAAAGTTTCGGGCAAAAAACCCCAGCTTTTTAACTTTATCATGGGCCATAACTAAAGTATCTGGTAAAAAAAATGAATCAATTAATAAAAAAAAAAAAAATAATAAATATAAAAAAATAAAAAAATAAATCAATTAAAAATAAAACAAGAGGTCAATGACCTTGAAGCTCTACTGATTGATTTTGATTTCAGGAAGTAGTCGCTACAGACTTGTTTTTTGAAAAATTATTTTTAGCTGTGGCGGCCATCTTGAATTTCCGGCCGACCTGAAATTTTGCTAGGATCAATTAGACATCAAGAGCAACATTCCTGTGAAGTTTCATGAAAATCCGTCATGTAGTTTCAGAGGAGTAGTCGCTACAAGTTTTCATTATATAACTCTATGTAAACAAAGATGGCCGCTGACAGCCATGTTTAACGTCGAATCAAAATAATGTTTGACTCTGATAACCATCATGTCATGCTGATCATTTTACAAAAAGTCCCATATCAATATCACTTATAGTTTTCAAGACGTAGTCGCTACAAACTTCTTTTTTAAAAATATATTTTTAGCTGTGGCGGCCATCTTGAATTTCTGGCCAATCTGAAATTTTGCTAGGATCAATTAAACATTAAGAGCAACATTCCTGTAAAGTTTCATGAAAATCTGCCAAGTAGTTTCAAAGAAGTAGTCGCTACAAGTTTTTACTATATAACTCTCTGTAAACAAAGATGGCCGCTGGCAGCCATGTTTAACGTCGAATCAAAACAATTTTTGACAAGGACCAACATCATGTCATGTTGATCATTTTACAAAAAGTCCCATATCAATATCACTTATACTTTTCAAGACGTAGTCGCTACAAACTTCTTTTTTAAAAATCTATTTTTAGCTGTGGCGGCCATCTTGAATTTCTGGCCGATCTGAAATTTTGCTAGGATCAATTAGACATTAAGAGCAATATTCCTGTAAAGTTTCATGAAAATCTGTCAAGTAGTTTCAAAGGAGTAGTCGCTACAAGTTTTTACTATATAACTGAATGTAAACAAAGATGGCCTCTGGCAGCCATGTTTAACGTTGAATCAAAACGATTTTTGACAAGGACCAACATCATGTCATGCTGATCATTTTAGAAAAAGTCCCATATCAATATCACTTATAGTTTTCAAGAAGTAGTCGCTACAAACTTGTATTTTGAAAACCTATTTTTAGCCGTGGCAGCCATCTTGAATTGCCGGCCGACCTGAAATTTTGCTAGGATCAATTAGACATCAAGAGCAACATTCCTGTGAAGTTTCATGAAAATCCGTCAAGTAGTTTCAGAGGAGTAGTTGCTACAAGTTTTCATTATATAACTCTATGTAAACAAAGATGGCCGCTGGCAGCCATGTTTAACGTCGAATCAAAACGATTTTCGACAAGGACCAACAATATGTCATGCTGATCATTTTAGAAAAAGTCCCATATCATTATCACTTATAGTTTTCATGAAGAAGTCGCTACAAACTTGTTTTTTAAAAACCTATTTTTAGATCTGGCGGCCATCTTGGATTTCACATCAACATGAATTTTTGCTAGGATCATCTAGACTTCATGGGCAACATTTCTGTAAAGTTTCATGAAAATCCATTCAGTAGTTTCAGAGGAGAAGTCGCTACAAAAAAAAGTTTACAGACAGACGGACAGACAGACGGACGGCGGACTCCGCACCACGGCATAAGCTTTGCTGATCTCTGATCAGTAGAGCTAAAAAAATTAAAAAAATTAAAAAAAGAAAACATGAATAAAAAAAATAAAAAAATCGATCAATAAATATTAAAAAAAAAAAAAAAAAAAACAAGAATAAAAAACAAAAAAAAAACACAAAACAAATGATAATTAAAAAATAAATCAAAAAAAAAAAAAAAAATAATAATTAAAAAATAAGAAAATTAAAAAATAAATAAAAATAATAACATAAAAAAGAAGTCATAAAATCTGCTAAAGTTTGGCAAAGATCAGATGCAAAATGAAGGCCCTATCGTATGACGAGGCAAATTATAGCATTTTTAACAAAATCAAGGGCCATAACTCCGCTGTTTATGGTTCGAACTGGCTGGTTTTCAAACTCGACCAAGCTTACATAGACATTAACAATCTGATAAAGTTTGGTAAAGATCGGATGAAAAATGAAAGCCCTATCGTCTTAACAAGGCAAAATATAGCATTTTGAACTAAATCAAGGGCCATAACTCTGCTGTTACTGGTCCGATATGAATGGTTTTCGAACTTGATCGAGCTTTCATTGATATTACCAATCTGATAAAGTTTGGTAAAGATCGTATGAATAATGAAGCCCCTATCGTCTTAACGAGGCAAAATATAGCATTTTTAACTAAATCAAGGGCCATAACTCCGCTTTTACTAATCCGATATGGCTGGTTTTCGAACTTGTGCGAGCTTTCATTAATATTAACAATCTGATAAAGATTGGTAAAGATCGGATGAACAATGCAGCCCCTATCATCTTAACGAGGCAAAATATAGCATTTTTACCTAAATCAAGGACCATAACTCTGCTGTAACTGGTCCGATCTGGCTGTTTTTCGAACTTTTCTGGGCTTTCATTGATATTAACAATGTGGTAAAGTTTGGTAAAGATAGGATGAAAAATGAAGACCCTATCGTCTTAACGAGGCAAAATATAGCCATATAGCATTTTTAACTAACTCAAGGGCCATAACTCTGCTGTTACTTTTCCGATCTGGCTGGTTTTCGAACTCATCCGAGCTTTCATTGATATTAACAACCTGTTAAAGTTTGGTAAAATCGGATGAAAAATGAAGGCCCTATTGTCTTAACGAAACAAAAGTTAACGACGGACGGACGACGGACAACGGACGGACGATGGACAACTCGGCATCCCATAAAGCTAAAAATGAAGGCCCTATCGTCTTAAAGAGGCAAAATATAGCATTATAGCATTTTTAACTAAATCAAGGGCCATAACTCCGCTGTTACTTGTCTGATCAGGCTGGTTTTCGAACTCATCCAAGCTTTCATTGATATTAACAACCTGTTAAAGTTTGGTAAAGATCGGATGGAAAATGAAGGCCCTATCGTCTTAACGAGCCAAAAGTTAACGCCGACGACGGACGGACGACGGACAACTCGGCATCTCATAAGCTCTCAGTTGATCAATAGCGTTATTTTTATCGATATACTGTCAGCTTTGTAGACTTCATTCTTTGTTCATTTTGTACACCAAAGACCTTCGAAAAAACGCTTAAAGCTGTACAGTCCCTATTTTAACTGGTAATAACTCATAAATATGAATGAGTCACATGTGAAGTAGTTTCAAATCGACAAACACCCCAAAAGTCGGTATATAAGGAGAAATAGATACGTAAAATTTCACATTTTTATTTAGCCTCCGTACAGGTAACATCAATAAATATACGGCTCCAGAATATATGTGATAAAATAATAGTTGCCCGGAACGGGATTTGAACCACAGCCTTGCACTTGTAAGACTTGAAAGATGTACGCTGAACCTCTAGACCACTGCTATTTGTTAGTATTTTGTAGCATTTTTAACACTAAATAGGCATTACGTAATAACAACAGCGCGCACACAAACTCATCAAGCGCTAAATAACAAGTCGAGATATGGTTGATTCGAAGTATTAGTTTCATATTGATAAGTATTACACCAGGCAATGTTAATTTACACGTGCGACAATATGGACTGCATATTTACTGATCCATCATTAGTTGCGTTCAAATATGTTAAGTTATTTTGCCTCATTATATACGGTAGTTAGTATACTATTTTCTCAAGTAGCATTGTAGTTCAGTGGATAGAGCACAGGACTTGAAATCAGAAGGTCGTGTGTTCGAGCCCCAAAAGAAGCTAACTTTTTTTTTTTGTAAAAATGACTGTTACCTGCGTATAGGTACGATGTGCACTGGTCGATGTATATACAGTAAATGATTTCCTTCTCTATATTTGCTCGCTTAAATACCCGATTTCGACATGAGCTGGTGAACATGAAGTTACAAATAAAGACACGCCTACAAAGAAAATATCGATTGATATAGGGACTCAGTAGCTTTAAGTCAATATTCTGGTGAATATCAGTATAACAAGAATTTTTAATTTCCCTTAATTTTATGAAAACTAACATATTATTATTACTAGTTAGTTTCTGGGAAAATAATGATGTGTTGGTGATTTAACTTTTTAGCAATATTAATCTTTAGTAAAACACCCCCAAAGCCCAAAGTGGGGTTTTAAATTCAGAATCGGCTGATAATTGAGTATGGCTTTAGAAATCACCCAAAGAAAGAAGCAAATGAAAAAAAAGTAAGAAAACCCTTAAAATGATAAAAATAGTAGAAATCTTTGAAGTTTTCCATTTCAGCACACCTAATGAAACAAAAACATCACAGATAATTTCATTTTTGGACAAATTTTGGGCAAGACAAACTTATAGAAATAATAACTAGAAATTTGTAATAAACTGGTTTATAATAGATAATTATAAGGTTATCAAATAAAAGTATATGTCGGTGTTCATCTAAAAGAGTTAACAAATAAAAATGTTAAAGACCAATCATTTTATTACAGAAAAAGATAGATACATGTATATGTGCTTTGGTTTTATTTATTATAGCAAAAGTCATTTAAGTGACTGGCATACATACACCTGATATACAAACATCACATATAATTGAATTACAAACAATGTATCAGTATATAATATACACAGTATGACAAAAATACGTTAAAAGAGATGCTGATTTACCCCACCCACTTCATTTTGTATGAACACGACTGTTGTATTTGCTTGTGTATACTGAAAATAGAATCTGCCATGTAAGAATTAAAATTAACGTTAACACAATGTTATATCAAATCCAAATAATCTATCTCTAAGTGTGATATATCACACAATATACAATAGTTTGTCAATCAGAAGCATGTCGTGTTTTCAGCCCTCATGATATAATTCCTGCCTATATGATCTCAAAACTGTGGCAAAGTGTGCGATATACCATTATTATGAATAAATCAAACCCTAAGCCTGGTATGTCGCACAATATACCAAAGTTTAGATATCAGATGTGTAGGAATTATATCTCGAGGCTAAAGCCCCCTCGGGTCTTGGGGATGATACAGTGACTGATATGAAAATGACATATAATAATCTATAATTATCGAACCTACATCAATGTTTGGGGCTCGTGATTGTGAACATCAAGGATATATGACTCATGATTTTGGAACATCTTCCCACTTTTTACAACATCCACATACACGATGCGCGAAAATATGCACAGATCACGCTAATTCGTCACCAGAGGGCAACCTTAAGAATATATAGATTACAAATTCTAACAGAATAGTACACGCTGAAAATCTACATTGTATTAACATTAAAAAATAACCCAAGTTCATTATCAAACAAATACATAGTTAAAATGAAAAGTAGGTTTTCAACTGGCTCTGTGGCCTAGTGGTACGGAGTGTCAATCTGGAGGTCTTGGGTTCGAATCCCGTGATGATTAGAAAAATGATGTTTTTTTATTACAATGTTGCTACACTGAAAGACAGATTAAAAATGATGTCTTCGTATAAGCCCTTTACATACAGGTTTACAGCCATGTTTCACAAGCTTGAATTTGGTAGTTTAACGAAGTGTAAAACACCTTCCATTTGAGTTCATGCTCACTAGCCTTATATACAGCTACAGGAGCTTTAAGCAATCCAGTAGGGTCTGGAACAAGACCATTTATAGAAATTTAACTAATTGCCACCACCTGTAATAAAAAATATTTTCCTTCAATCAGCACCATCCAGAAAATCCCATTCTTCGCATTTCTCGGTTGTTTTTGGTACTTTTCTAAATTCTAATGTATTCTTATTCTATTAGCATCAAGTACCAATGTCCATTTTCTCACTCTTTTTCCCACTTTTCTTTCTTTTATAATTTTGGTTATCACTGTCACTTTTGGTTGGGCGTTTATCCTTGTTCCTGGTGTCCTTATTTCCTGCTCCACTATTTACTCCTTTTGCGCTTCTCTGTTGGCGTTTCTTCGTGGATTGATATTTGTCCGCCTGCACAATGTCTGACCAAAATTCATCAAACGATCCCGGAGGTTGATACCTGTGAATATACGACAATGAATGAATGGTGTTACAACCCTTTACAGTTTAGGTCACGTCACGTCAGGTCACGCCAGGTCACGTCACGTCACGTCACGTCAGGTCACGTCAGGTTGGAATGGGGAATGGTGATGAGCAATCCTCATTCATCTCAACGGTATTCACACTTCAGTCATTGAGCATATTCTACCTCGTGTAGGGAACCATCTAGGCTATATATTGGCCCACTAGTGTAGGGAACCATAAAGGCTATATATTTGGTATCTATATATTTGGTATGTATATATTTGATATCTAGTCTATATCTAGGGCTAGTATCACAGGGGCTTGATACTATACATGACAGTGGGAAACTACCTAGGCTAGTATCACAGGGGCTTGATACTATATATGACAGTGGGAAACTATCTAGGCTAGTATCACAGGGGCTTGATACTATATATGACAGTGGGAAACTATCTAGGCTAGTATCACAGGGGCTTGATACTATATATAACATGAATTGAATGTTGTTTAACGGCTCATCAACACAGTATAGGTTATTTAGAGCCGCCCCAGAGAGAGGAAAAGGATACATAGGAATCCGGGAACCTGCCCTACTCTTATTATCGAATAGATTCCTATGGGTCTTTAACGTGCTTGGAGGAGAGACCGATACACGGGACCGCCCGGTTTACGTCCCCATCCGACGGACGGGGCTAAGGGAAAGTGTCTTGCCCAATATATCAGTGGGAAACCATATTAAAGCCTTCAGTGACCGTTTTGCCAATTCAACAGAGTCAATTCATGCGCTGTGTTGTTAACATATTGCATTTGTGCCTATTAAAGGTACACAAGGCAATCCTGAAGTATTTATGAAATTTTAATCTAATATCATCTTGACTTTAAACCTGCTTCATAAAAATAAAGTTTTCTTTCTTATGTTACATTAGGTTTAAATATATCGGTGTAATATAGTCAACAATCAGTAAGATACTAACACAATTTTTAATAAGTATTAATACTGTTTTTCAAATATGCAAGTTACTGTAAGAAATTAACATCATTGATTGCTTATATTTGTTAGTAATGCCTTCAGGTTGTCAAGAAAATTGTTTTTATAACGTCGTTTCCATAACATTCTGTAAAAAGATATACTACACACAACATGCCAGAATAACAGTACACAGATCATTATATTCTTTTGTTAACTGCAGCTAATATTGAACGAGTACTCTTCTCCTTGAATTAGAAAATACTAAAGAGCTGCGAACTAAGTATAATCATTCACAATCGTGAAAACAGATGACTTTTGGCAAGAAAATTATTCTTTTTTCAGCAGACATCTTGAATTAGTGCACGGGCAATGTCCGCTAATAGCGCTAAAGTAAGATATCCGCTAAATAATAATTTAAACAACTATATTCTAAGAATGTGATTATGTCTATACCTGATCATTAGCTGACATACAAATGGTGTAAAGAAATATATAAAATAGGTCTTATACTTGATAATATAGAGCTATAAATATTAATCAGATTTGAAGTAAATTCAATTGAATGTGGTTTTACGGCGCACCAACACATGAAAGGTTATATGGCGCCTAACAGGAATGAACAAGCCAGGATCATCCTCCATTTACATGAAGACAAAATATAGAGAATGGGCCTTAGAACCTTCTAACCTGCTGTCACGATGAATACATTGAATGAGCATGAAATAGACAAAATATGGTGGGGGGGAATTTACAGTGTTTGTTTTCTACTCCAGCAACCACATGGGGACAAATTTGAAATTGAATTAATATTTCACAACTGGATGGCAGACCTACCAAGCTTGTTAAAGGTTCAAGGTTGTAATAGGATTAAAATGGGTTTCATGAATTGCATAAAATGTAATTTAAACCAAATTTACATGTGGCTGATTAAAAGAATATGCACATTTTTATTTGGAACCAATCACTCTCTCAGATCCCCTCCAGTCCCTTTAAGATGCGTGATAAAGACAATACCTGTATGACTCAGTATGAAACAATAAGGACAGCAGCAGAGGGCAGATACAACCATTGATTGGCTGAACAAGTATAGGTCTATTAGGGCATATAGTCAGATTATAAGGTAGATTCTCATTGGATTAAATTACCCAAAGCATAACAAATCCTCCATAAAACCTTTGCATTTATAAAATTGTACTGAGGGTATATTTACAAAAAGTACAATTTATTTACTGCCATTCTTGGGGTGCCTACCTTCAGTGAAGTATTAGAGCCTGGAAGCATTATATTATCCCTAATTTGCTGGTCATTTTTGAATGTATCTAAGATAGTTCTTTACGAAAAGTTAGTTTTTTTTCAGCCAGTCTTATTTAGAAATAGGGGTTTGAAGGTCAAAAGGATATAGGAAATGCAATAGTGGTATGCGACCTAAAGCTAGATTCTGCATAGTGTAATGGTGAAAGTAGGCATACTTTTTTTCTAATACAATGATATGAAAGTGTGAGAAATGTTGAATTATGGTTAATTTGACATTTCTTATGACTCTTTTTGTGATTTGTGCATGGGAAATTAACTAAAGCTATCACTAAAGGTGATTAATAACCCCGCTTGGTGACCAGCTTGGTGACCTGTTTGAATATGTGTGTATCCTCAAAAAAGGTACTGATTCTGTATTTTCATATAAATTAACTAAACAAGAGGCCCAAGAGGGCCTGTGGACGCTCTACTGGATCAAGATAAAGTTTATGTATAAGGGGCCATAAGTCTTTCAAAAATCATTCAACCAGAACATGGCAATGAAAGGTGCAACTAGGTTTAGTACAGATACAGAAGAGACTAATCTGGACAAAGTTTGTGTATTAAAACATTTAAAGGGTCACAACTCTGCCAAAAATCATTCAACCAAAATATGGCGATGATATGCACAACTAGGCTTGATACTGATCATCCTTGTCAAGTTTCGTCTATATCCAGCCAGGGGTTCACGAGAACTAGCCCGGAAAAAAATTGTGGTATCAAAATACTTTAAAGGGCCATAACTCTGCCAAATATCTGTAAACCAGAACGTGACAACGACATGCACAACTAGGCTTGGTGCTGATCATCCCTGCAAAGTTTCATTGAAATTTGGCGAGGGGTTCAGGAGAAGTAGATCAGACAAAGTTTGTGTATCAAAACCTTTAAAGGGCCATAATTCGGCAAACAAATTATTTAACTGGAATACGCCAATGATTTGCACAACTAGACATGGAATTGATCATCCCTAAAAAAGCTTCGTTTAAATCCGGCCAGAGGTTCAGGAGAACAAGTCAGAACAAAGTGTGTGTATTAAAACCTTTAAAGGGCCCTAACTCCGCCAAAAATCATTCAACCGGAGCACGGCGATGATGTGCACAACTAGATATAGAATCGATCATCCCTAAAAAGTTTTGTTTAATCCGGCCAGGGGTTCAGGAGAACTAGTCAGAACAAAGTTGGTGTATTAAAACCTTTAAAGGGCCATAACTCTGCCAAAATCATTCAACTGGAACACGGTGACTATGTACAACTAGGCTTGGTACTGATCATCCCTGCAAAGTTTCAATGAAATCCGGCCAAATGAAGGCCCTTTTTGTCTTAATGAGGCCAAGATATAGCATATTTCAGAAAATCAAGGGCCATGACTCCGATGTAAATGGTGAAATCTGGATGGTTTTCGAACTCGTCCAAGCTTTCATTGATATCAGCAATAAAGTTTCATAAAGATCGCATGAAAAATGAAGGCCCTATCATCTTAACGAGGCAAAATATAGCATTTTTAACTAAATCAAGGGCCATAACTCCGCTGTTACTGGTCCGATCTGGAGGGTCTTCGAACTTATCCGAGCTTTCATTTATATAAACAATCTGGTAAAGTTTGGTAAAGAAAGAATGAAAGATAAAGGCCCTATCGTCTTAACGAGTCAAAATATAGCATTTTTAACTAAATCAAGGGCAATAACTCCGCTGTTAATAGTCTGATCTAGCTTGTCGTCGAAGTTGTCCGAGCTTTCATTTATATAAACAATCTGGTAAAGACTGGATGAAAGATGAAGGCCCTATTGTCTTAATCAGGCAAAATATAGCATTTTTAACTAAATCAAGGGCAATAACTCCGCTGTTAATGGTCCGATCTAGCTGTTTTCGAATTTGTCCAAGCTTTCATTGATATTAACAATCTTTCAAAGTTTGGTAAAGATCAAATAATAAATGAAGGTGCTAGAGTGTTCACAAGGCTTAATATGGCATTTTTCACCAAAACAAGGGCCATAACTCCGGTGAAATTATTTCGATTTTGGCGGTTTTCGAACTTGTCCGAGCTTTCATTGTTATAAAGACATTGTCAAAGTTAAGTAAAGGTCCGATTAATACTCGAATAATAGAGTGTTCACAAGGCAGAAAATAGCATTTTTCAGAAAAAACAAGGGCCATAACTCCGGTGTTACTGATCCAATTTAGCTGGTTTTCAAACTTATTTGAGCTTTTATTGTTATTAACAGTCTGTGCAAGTGTGGTAAAGATCAAATAATAAATGAATGTGATAGAGTGTTCAGAAGGCAGAAAATATGGCATTTTCCAGAAAAAACAAGGGCCATAACTCTGGTATTACTGACCCAATTAAGCTGATTTTCCAACTTGTCTAAGCTGTCAGTGGTATTAACAATATGTGCAAGTTTGGTAACAATCAAATAATAAATGAAGGTGTTAGAGCGTTCACAAGGCAGAAAATAGCAATTTTCAGAAAAAACAAGGGCCATAACTCTGGTGTTACTGATCCGATTTAGCTGGTTTTCGAACTTGTTCGAGCTTTCATTTATATAAATAATCTGTGCAAGTTTGGTAAAGATCAAATAATAAATGAAGGTGCTAGAGTGTTCACAAGGTTTAATATGGCATTTTTCAGCAAAACAAGGGCCATAACTCTGGTGAAATTTATCCGATCTGGCTGGTTTTCAAACTTGTCCGAGCTTTATCTATCTTCCTTTAATGCCAAACCCCTGCTGGGGACCTAGGCATGCGTCGATATAAAGACACTGGCAAAGTTTCGTAAAGATTCTATTAATAATGAAGGCCCTAGAGTGTTCACAAGGCAAAAGTTAACAGACGGACGACAGACGGATGATGGACCGGACAACTCTCCATCCCATAAGCTCTGCTGGCCTTTGGCCAGTGGAGCTAAAAAACAAATTTAATGCAATTAGTGCAAATTAATGCATTGGTGTCCAGTCAGAATAGGTATCATTTCCTTAAAATGGATGCGTGGGAATACTCTGAAGTTTGTGCTGAGCAGAGTCTCAATTACAAATAATTAAAAAATATTTGGAGTCTCACATTTTAAATAAGAACTAGATGGGCGTTCCACAGAACATGCGTGTCGCCTGTCAGCTCTTTGTCAGTATAACAAGATTTTTTGGACCCAGATGACCTTGACACACTTGCCTGAAGTTTTAGTGAAGAGAAAATCTATTTTTAGCTGTGACGGCCATCTTGAATTTCTGGCAGATCTGAAATTTTTCTAGGATCAATTAGACATCAAGAGCAACATTCCTGTAAAGTTTCATGACAATCCGCCAAGTAGTTTCAGAGGATTAGTCGCTACAAGTTTTTACTATATAACTCTATGTAAACAAAGATGGCCGCTGGCAGCCATGTTTAACGTTGAATCAAAACGATTTTTGATAAGGATCAACATCATGTCATGCTGATCATTTTAGAAAAAGTCCCATATCAATATCACTTATAGTTTTCAAGAAGTAGTCGCTACAAAACTTGTATTTTAAAACTCTATTTTTAGCTTTGGCGGCCATCTTGGATTTCACATCAACATGAATTTTTGCTAGGATCAACTAGACTTTATGGGCAACATTTCTGTTAAGTTTCATGAATATCCATCCAGTAGTTTCAGAGGAGTTGTCGTTCAGGGCTTTTTTCAAGGAAATTCGGAAAAGGCCTAGGCCTGCTGAATTTGGGAAAAAGAAGCGCGAGACTGTCCAAGTTGGGAAAAAAATAGCGTGATTTTGGTTGTTTTGGAAATGTTTTTTAAAGGGTAAATTTCATTAAAATGTAGTTTTAGGTAAAATATTGTTAAGGTTTTAGAACTGAGTTATTTTAACAAACAAACTATGTAAACTATGTCACTTAATTACCAAAAAAAATTAAAATATATATGTTTTTACATTATTTTATTTTATTTTTTAAATGGGAATTTTTTACCCCGAAATTGGGAAAAAATAGAGTTTTTTGCAAATGGGAAGAGGCCGAATTTCGGCCCCTGTTAAACAGTTTAAAAAAGCCCTGTCGCTACAAATAAAAGTTTACGGACAGACGGACAGATGGACGCCGGACGCCGCACCACGGCATAAGCTCTGCTGATCTCTGATCAGTTTAGCTAAAAAAAGAAGTCATAAAATCTGCTTGGCAAAGATCAGATGCAAAATGAAGGCATTATCGTATGACGAGGCAAATTATAGCATTTTTAACAAAATCAAGGGCCATAACTACGCTGTTACTGGTTCGATCTAGCTGGTTTTCGAACTTGACCAAGCTTTCATAGACATTAACAATCTGATAAAGTTTGGTAAAGATCGAATGAATAATGAAGCCCCTAACGTCTTAACGAGGAAAAATATACCATTTTTAACTAAATCAAGGGCCATAACTCCGTTGTTACTAATCCGATATGGCTGGTTTTCGAACTTGTCTGAACTTCCATTGATATTAACAATCTGATAAAGATTGGTAAAGATCGGATGAACAATGAAGCCTCTATCATCTTAACGATGCAAAATATAACATTTTTAACTGAATCAAGGGCCATAACTCCGCTGTAACTAGTCCGATATGGCTGGTTTTGTAAACTTGTCCGAGCTTTCATTGATATTAACAATGTGGTAAAGTTTGGTAAAGATAGGATGAAAAATGAAGGCCCTATCTTTCATTATATAACTCTATGTAAACAAAGATGGCCGCTGGCAGCCATGTTTAACGTCGAATCAAAACGATTTTCGACAAGGACCAACATCATGTCATGCTGATCATTTTAGAAAACGTCCCATATCAATATCACTTATAGTTTTCATGAAGAAGTCGCTACAAACTTGTTTTTTAAAAACCTATTTTTAGATCTGGCGGCCATCTTGGATTTCACATCAACATGAATTTTTGCTAGGATCAACTAGACTTCATGGGCAACATTTCTGTAAAGTTTCATGAAAATCCATTCAGTAGTTTCAGAGAAGAAGTCGCTACAAAAAAAAGTTTACGGACAGACAGACGGACAGACAGACGGACGACGGACGCCGCACCACGGCATAAGCTCTGCTGATCTCTGATCAGTAGAGCTAAAAATGAAGGCCTTATCGTCTAAACGAGGCAAAATATTGCAATGTAGCATTTTTAACTAAATCAAGGGCCGCTGTTACTTGTCCGATCTGGCTGGTTTTCGAACTCATCCAAGCTTTCATTGATATTAACAACCTGTTAAAGTTTTGTAAAGATCGGATGAAAAATAAAGGCCCTATCGTCTTAACGAGCCAAAAGTTAACGCCGACGACGGACGGACCACGGACAACTCGGCATCCCATAAGCCCAGTAGAGCTAAAAAACAAAAGTTTACCTCCAGTGGGATTTGAACACATAGCCCTAGCCTCCCAGTGTACAAGAAGTAATTCAAAAGATATTTATATGGTGGCAATCTTGGATGTCGCTTTATTTTATTAACTTTTTTGAACAATTTGAAAAACATTCATCGAAGGATCATCCAAGTGAAGTTTGGTCAAAATTGATCAAACTGTTTCTGAGAAGATGATTTTTGAAGATTATCCCTATATAAGTCTATGTAAAACATGTGACCCCAGGGGCGGGGAAAAATGTGACCCCAGGATCACCATTTGAACATTAGCTTGGTAGAGGACCATAAGCTTATATAATAAATGCAAAATATTAAACCTCTGGCTCCTGTAGTTTCAGAAGAAAATTTGTTAAGTATTTCCATATACAAGTCTATGTAAAACATTTGACCCCTGGGGTGGGACCAAATGTCACCATGTGAACAAACTTATAGTAAACGCAAACTATTACAATTCTGGCTCTTGTAGTTTCAGAGAAGAAGATTTTTTAAATATTTCCCTATACAAGTCTATGTAAAACATGTGACTCTTGGGGTGGGGCAAACTTGGTAAAGGACCATAAGTTTATAGTAAATGCAAAATATCAAACCTATAGCTCTTGTAGTTACCGAGAAAAAGATATATAAGTCTATGTAAAACTGTGACCCCGAGTCGGGGACAAATTTGACCCCAGGGTCACCATTTGAACAAACTTAGTAGAGAATCATAAGCTGATGCTACATGTAATACATGAGAGCACTGTGCCTTGTGGTTACAGAGAAGAAGATTTTTTTAAAGTTTTTTCCTATATGTCAATGAAAAACATGCAAAATCTCAATATACAAACTTTGGACCCCCGAGGCACGGCCATTTTTGACCCCAGGGACTTCATTTAAAAAACAAGAGGTCAATGACCTTGAAGCTCTACTGATTGATTTTGATTTCAGGAAGTAGTCGCTACAGACTTGGTTTTTCAAAAATTATTTATAGCCGTGGCGGCCATCTTGATTTTCCGGCCAACCGGAAATTTTGCTAGGATCAATTAGACATCAAGAGCAAAGTTCCTATGAAGTTTCATGAAAATCCGTCAAGTAGTTTCAGAGGAATAGTCGCTACAAGTTTTCACTATATAACTCTATGTAAACAAAGATGGCCATTGGCAGCCATGTTTAACGTCGAATCAAAATAATGTTTCACTGATAACCATCATGTCATGCTGATCATTTTAGAAAAAGTCCCATATCAATATCACTTATAGTTTTCAAGACGTAGTCGCAACAAACTCCTTTTTTAAAAATCTATTTTTAGCTGTGGTGGCCATCTTGAATTTCTGGCTGATCTGAAATTTTGCTATGATCAATTAGACATTAAGAGCAACATTCCTGTAAAGTTTAATGAAAATCAACCAAGTAGTTTCAAAGGAGTAGTCGCTACACGTTTTTACTATATAACTCTATGTAAATAAAGATGGCCGCTGGCAGCCATGTTTAACGTTGAATCAAAACAGTTTTTGACAAGGACCAACATCATGTCATGCTGATCATTTTAGAAAAAGTCCCATATCAATATCACTTATAGTTTTTAAGAACTAGTCGCTACAAACTTGTATTTTGAAAATTTATTTTTAGCCGTGGTGGCCATCTTGAATTTTCGGTTGACCTGAAATTTTGCTAGGATCAATTAGACATCAAGAGCAACATTCCTGTGAAGTTTCATGAAAATCCGTCAAGTAGTTTCAGAGAAGTAGTCGCTACAAGTTTTCATTATATAACTCTATGTAAACAAAGATGGCCGCTGGCAGCCATGTTTAACGTTGAATCAAAACGATTTTGGACAAGGACCAACATCATCTCATGCTGATCATTTTAGAAAAAGTCCCATATCAATATCACTTATAGTTTTCAAGAAGTAGTCGCTACAAACTTGTTTTTTAAAAACCTATTTTAAGATTTGGCGGCCATCTTGGATTTCACATCAACATGAATTTTTGCTAGGATCAACTAGACTTCATGGGCAACATTTCTGTAAAGTTTCATGAAAATCCATTCAGTAGTTTCAGAGGAGTAGCCGCTACAAAAAAAGTTTACGGACAGACGGACGGACAGACGGACGGACGGACAGACGGACGTCGCACCACGGCATAAGCTCTGCTGATCTCTGATCAGACGAGCTAAAAAATGATATGCTAGGCATTGTTGATCATTTTAAAAGAAAAACTGTTGAAATCTGTCCTGCGTTTCTTGAAAAAAAGATTTTTTAAGGTTTTGACCATATATGGTAATGGCGGCCATCTTGGATGTGACACTGACCTAATTTTAAAAAATTTAAAAGCATTCATCTAAGGATCATCCATGTGAAGTTTTCTGAGGAGAAGTCATTTGTAGAAAAGTTAATGACAACGACGACGACCGACGGACGACTGGTGACGGACGAATAGTGATCCCAATAGATGACCTTGGGCCTTGGTGATGCTTTTGTTTACTATAAACATTTGACGAGTGATCACTGCAAAACAGGAAGTGTATTGATTTGAGCAGTAGGGCACCGGATGTCCGTCAACTATTTGACTGCAGACTATCCTTATCATTTGTGTATTATTGAATAAAGCATTTTGAGAATTTATTTATTTATTTTCGATTTGTTTTTATTACATAAATAATGGGTATTAAAATACATTATTGAGTGTATCACCTTTCGTTTTAAGGTTAGCATCCATTTCGGCAACATGCAATATGAGCATACAATCTATTTCTTAAAATATATTCCAGCTGAGTATAAACACCACCTAACTCCTTCCTTTAGACAAAGTCATGAAAACTTAAATGAAGGGTTACGTTTGATACCGGAAAATACCGAAATAATTATGCCGAAGTTATTGTAAACAAAAAATGCCGATTCGTTTTCTTTAAAGGACATGGTTGTATTTATATGGACTATGTAGCTTTAAAAACTTTTTTTTTAAAATTTCATAATGTGTTAACTATTTTCAAAACAAGAAATATCACTGTAAGTGATAAATGCCCCCGAAGTGTCCTTTGACCTCTCAGTATGACCTTGACCTTGGAGCCATGGACCTGGATTTTGTGCACGACATGTCATTTGGTTGTGGTGAGCACTTGTGCCAAGTTATTTCAAAATCCATCCAGGCATGCAAAAGTTATTGACCGGACACTATTTGACCTTTGACCTCTAATTGTGACCTTAAACTTGGGGTCACAGACCTGGATTTTGTGTGGACACATCATCTTGATGTGGGAGCACTTGTGCCAAGTTATTTGAAAATCCGTCCATGAATGCCAGAATTATTGACCGGACACGATTTGACCTTTGACCTCTAATTGTGACCTTAAACTTGGGGTCACAGACCTGGATTTTGCGCGCGACACATCTTCTTGTTATGGTGATCACCTGAAAAAAAATCCCTGTAGGGGTTGTGACATTATGGTCCGGACACAAAATTGCGTACCTATTTTTACCTATGAACTTCAAGTGTGACCTTGACCTTTGAGGTACGGACCTGGGTTTTGCGCGCGACACATTGTCTTGTTATGGTGATCACTTGTGCCAAGTTAATCAAAAATCCATGCAGGGGTTTTGAAGGTACAGTCTGGACACGAACTGCGGAATGACGGACAGACAGACAGACAGACAGACAGACAGACAGACAGACAGACAGACAGACAGACAGACAGTGTGATTACTATATTCTCCCGAAAAATTTTCGGCGCATAAAAATATGCCTACCTATCTTCAGGATTTATTTAAAACGACTTTGGTACAATAATATAACAAATTTGTTATAGAAAAGGTGCTTTTGTTTAATATAAACTTTTGACGAGTGACCACTGCCAAACAGAAGGTGTATTGATTTGAGCAGTACTAAGGGCACCGAATGTACAACAGCAAACAAACTATTCATTAAGAACGGCCTAGTGCACTGTAGTTGCACGTATGAACTAGTTTAAAATACATGATTTCATGCAATCTGTGGGTGGAGCTTATGTTCATATCCTTAGGCCAGTATTTTTTTATTGAATATTTAGCGTTTGAGGAAGGTAAACATATAAATTGAAAGGAAATAGTTTTAAAAAAAATTCTATGCCTTAAACATCAAAGCAATATAGTCGAGGAAAATCTAGTAACCTGTGTTTGGTATAAAATTCGAACTTTTGAAGTACGAAGCAATCATATTTTGGCAAATGAAATGACAGACATTTATGGATTATACCAGAAGGAGTATAATTATATACGAGAGGAGTTCACTATATAATTCAACTATGGTCCTAAAATTTAATTATGGTCCATTGTTGTAGTTATTGTTATTAAAATGAACTTTTACCTATTAATTTATCAAGTTTCAGATACTTCCATCCAATATAAAATGTGTTTTGAGGGCATTTATTTAAGACATGTAAATGATACTCAAAACGCCAAAAACGGAAAAAACTATTTGGACTAATAATCTATTTCGACGGCCAATATGGGCTTTTTTTGCCTAAACCACAATTTTTATATTTTCCCTATGAAAATGTTGGTAGTTTTTATTTGTAATGTGTTTATTTTTGGGTTTATTGCTTCTTAAATGTTGTCAGTGCGACAAAATTTAGCTTAAATTTTATGCTAAAAATGCGAAGAGCAACTTCAGGCTTTAATATTTTTGGAGCGGTGTAACTAAAATTGTTGATTTTATATTAAATCTTTAGAGTATCCCTTCAATTCGTTACCCATATATTCAAAATCATTTTCCGTCATGTCTTCAAACTGACTGAGGCGCCTGTCTTCAGGCGCTTCATTAGTATCGTCTTCATCAACACTTCTCGGTATATGATTGGTTTTCACACAGGTCACAGGGGTCAAAATTCCATTTCCCCCTTTACATCAGTGTAAATATGTCTGAAGAAATAGTGCACATCGTAATTTAAGTTTTGACCATTTTGCAGCAAAAATTGTGCCATTAGAATAGAAAAGAGTAGAATAAATTATGACATTTGTCTAAGTTTAACTCATATTATTTTTTTTTGGACTACATCGGTATTTTGGGTCGAGCATCTCGATTCATATTCTTAACTAGCTTGCGGAGTAATAGCTTGCTAACGATCCGTGACTGGAGTATTAAGAAATGACTAATGTCACGTCACCAGAGTATTAAGCCAAGAACACCGGCACCGTTGTCTTGTGGCGTTTTTCAAATGCATTTACTTGCTGATACAACAGTACACACTTGAATTTCTTGTTAATCTTGTTATTGAGACCCCTTAAGTATTATCAAACTAATTCAGCTCGTGAGTGCACGTGCTATCAGCGTGTATCTGAAGTAGTTAAATATGTTGTTGTATTGAAACGGGTCTACACAAATGTTTATCCCAGTTGCATGGCTATATATATATAATCTAGACAGAATGGAAAAGATCATTTAGCATAATCTATAATAGTTCAAATATTCATGAAGAAGTGACGAGGTATTGATCATAGGGGTCCGATATGAGGACCATTAGATTATGACATTCGCAAAGATGACTTGTTCTACGTATATTGAATTTCAATCAAGATTATTGATACACAAAACCAGATTATAGCTGCCATTATCACACAACTTACGGTACGGGAGTGTTATATTGCCCTTATATAACTTTCGTATACAACTAGTGTTATTACTATTCAGGGCTGTACAAATCCTATAGCCCGACGCCCGGGACTAGTCCAAAACCAAAGTCGGGCGTGTCACTTTTTCAAAGATTTCAGTCCCGGACTAGTCCAATTTTACAAAAAGAGAAAGTCGGGCGTGTCACTGTTTGAAAGATTTCAGTCCCATATCCCAGATTTGTCCAATTAACAATGTCGGCCACCTGTCATAAAACAACACCAGCACACTTCTCAACGTAATCCTTTAATTGCACTCGCTTATGCAATGCAATTAGCATCCACAGCGGCGATCAGCAATTACCTCGGGCAGTTTTTATCAACAATCAACCATGCCGGAAGTCCCGCCTCCAAATTACTTTAATTGACAGTCGGCATTGTCGATATTATCCAATCAATTGACCCGATCTATTTTAATCCAGACCCGCTAGACAATGAAATGACTACTACAGGTAAATCACATGTTCGTCACGTGGTGAGCTGAAAATGGCGATACACTGAAACAATAAAAAACTAAGGAATTTTGATAATGGAAGTATGTTTGATATGAAATGGTAGGTGTGCATTTTCTTTTATTGTTTCTCAGTGTATTGTTGAGCGTAATAGTAACGGACATGAAAGGCGGGTGGGGTAACGGTTTGTGCATAGTGTACTAATTACGTTCGAAGAATTGAGTTGTCAAAAAAATGAAATAAAAACAAAACAAACTGATATATACATAATCAGTTTGATTTCGTATTTGGCAGTGCTAATGTTTACATTTCAAAATGAGTTTGAACTTTTTCAGTGTTAAAGAAAGGAAAATATGAGAGCGAAAGTGAAAATAAAAAGAGGAAAAATGTAGAATGTGACACACAGCTAATCAAAAAGTCAAAATCATCTTATGTAGTGGACAAAAACATAAAAATAAAATGTTTATATTGATTCACATGTTATTTATTTTTTGCATTAGGTAAAGTGGTAATAAAGTTAAGAATCTCATTTGTAGCGCCTTACCTATATAAAATGACTTTTTTTCTCTCCATTAAATGATTATCTGAACTGTAATATGAAACTCAGTATCTATATTGAAATTTAAAAATGCAGATGTGATTCTTAATGTTGCTACTGTTTCATCCAATGGCAGTCTACAATCTATACCACTGAAACATACATTAATTGTCTGAAGAGTAAATAAGGATTGTTTCCGTTACTGTGTATAATGAATTGTAATGAGTATACATGCAAGACGCAGTTTTAACATATTGAGAAATCAAAAGAATTCAGGACTTGTGTCCATTTCTTGGGACTAGTCACAATTTTTTTGGGACTAGTCACTTTTGACAGGGTGACTAGTCTTGGACTAGTGGCTAAAAAAAATATTTGTTCAGCCCTGCTATTATTAACCGTTTCTGTTTATCTCTTTTTGCATGTATAAGTGTAATACCGGAGTACCGACGCAAAGGTTACATGACGTCATATCTTAGATAAAAATGCCGTATGATGTCATAAAATTGCCTCATGATGTTCTGAAAATAAGAACGGAGATGGACAAAAATTAATATATTCAAAATGAATTTTCTGTTCTTTCTTAGCATAAGTTGCTAAGAATGTGTTGTTTTCAGAGTTATGTGATAAATAAAATCTCATATTCGTGTTTATTTATATATTACTGAATTTATTTAACTCGTGTGTAAAAGATATAAAGCTCGGCATAGCCTTATATAGATCGCTTTATATAATTTTCACTCGTTTAAAGCCTCCGACCATGATCTGAAATAAATATTTTCGCAAATTATTTTAATGAAAACTTGAAAGTTTTGAGTAGGACGTTAACTGTCGGGTCCTGACAGGTTAGATCTTTTTTTGTGTCTTACGACTAATTTTGTTTTTAATACCAAAACCAGTCGTTATGTGATACAATTTAGTTTAATTATATCAGTTGACATATTCCATTCCGTGTTGTATTTTTTAACACAAACAAGTCTTTTCATCATGGCCTGAGACTTAAATAAATTCCATAATAAATTAGCACTCATGTAAGATCCTCTAATAGGACACTATTATATAGACGTCAAATAAATTAGACTAAAATTTAAGTCTATTTGATAATATTAGTGATTATATTGTTGACGTAATGATAATGAATTTGCAACTGAATGGCTACAAGATTTAAAGGACCGTAATATAAAGACAAGTGTTGATGTACTGATGAATGTCGGTGATGCTCAAGCCCATGGCAGTACCGAATTGCGGTGGCAAAAGACTGGCCGGACCAGAACAATTCCGTACCAACGTAAAACACTGAACAATTCCGGATCTCGGTAATTAGAAAGTACTTACTTTTTTATATTATCTGAGGATTAGACATTTATTTAGTTTATATATGGCAAGTAGAAAGATGTAATTGACACATGAACCAAGTACACCAGTTCAATGAAAAAGGTTCTGACATTATGTTGATCAATCAAATCTTATTTCATTTTCCAGACCAAACAAAATATCGAATAACACAATAATTGTTGATGATAGATCAAAAAATACCAGCTGTAATATATTTTGAGTGTTTGTTTATTGAAAACATAGCTCTAAGATAATGAAATAAGTTAATAAGGGTCATTTAAATGAAAAACAAACTGGCACAGATTGAACAAATTCACCGACTAAATCAGGTACATATTTTATATTGGAAGCATTGGTTTGAATCACATTTCCCCCGACCTACGTACCGAACTGGAAGTAGATCTAAGTCAATTTTAACAGCTTAACTTTAATCATTTTTTACCGAAATCATTCGCTTGTGGCCTCTAAGATTGTGGCTACAGTACAGTACACAATTGAATGTGACTGCTAGCACGTCAGCACGTCATCGAGACGCTTCTCCAACTCAGTGCCGTATTTTTAGACAGGTGGTGTGTTTATCCGTTACCGGATTAGGAGCCAGTATGACCTCAACTTACGGTTGCATGGACGAACAGGTTTATACATATTGAATTATACTGATCTCCGTTGATACGTTGATGTAACTAATTAAAGCTTTTGTTTCATCATTACCCCTATAGTCTATAAGGCTTGTTTAGGAACGGAATTATTCATTGTTGTAAGTGGAATTATTATAACCCCCTGGCCCTAGTATGTACTGCGTAATAGTTTATCTGTATCTGTAAGCTCAGAAAGTTGAAATATTTCGACGGACATCCATCTTTAGTGGGTATCTTTTGCATTAAATTTTTTAAGAAGTCCGAGACGGTCTTTTTCATATTATAATCAGACAGGATTTTAATTGGGGTAAACAAGATCATCAAAAGAGTTAGCCTGGACTGAACAACAACAACAACAACAACAACAATTAACAGATTCAGTTTAAAAATCAGGAAAGTTGAACAGGAGTTATAATCAGGAGTTTGAATCAGGAGTTGAAACTGAATGTCGAAGCAAGAGTTGAAATAAGGAGTTAATTCACTGGACTGAACAACAACAACAACTGATTCAGTTGATACCAGTAGTTTGAAAATCAGGAATGTTGAACTGGAGTTATTATCAGGAGTTTGAAATAGGAGTTGAAACTGAATGTTGAACCAAGAGTTTAAATTAGGTGTGAAATCAGTTTGAGGTATAGATCTTTATATTTGAACAGTGAAGCAGATTTAATCTATTATATGTAATAGTGCACCATAAATTATATGTATATATTCTCAATCTTGCATAATGGGTATTCCGGTTCAGATAGGCGTGTCCGAATTGATTGTTAATTAATTTAAATGATGGAAATTACTCTAAATCACAATGCAGTTAGGCGCCTCTCAGGACCTTCAGTCCTTTGATTTTGACTATTATTTTTATTGGAATTTGATATTTTCAGGACTTTTATATTTCCAAGAAAACGGCATTTCTTGCCTTGGACTATATCAATGTTTTGTATTGAAAACATTGTTTACGTAATATTTACACATACTTCTACTTACAACAAAAAGTTTGAATAAATTACTTTGCTGCAAAATGCATTTTTTTTATGAATCCAACATTACGACCTATGCAAATTCATTAAACTTTTCTGCTGCTTTTTAAGGCAGTGTATATGAATATGTCCCAAACAAAGAGTCGTCATAGGCTTATATCTTCACTGATTTTAATAAAATTTAATAGAATGGCCCAAAAGAAATTTAGCAAAAGCATATGAAAACAAAAGTGAATAAACGTTTAGGTTAAAGAATAACGGCCGTCAGCGCACCCATCAAGCTGAAACCTGCAGGCACTCTGCACACCGGTGGTGTGCGTGCCTCGACGAGCTTGTTCGAATGAGACCATCCTGAAGCAAATTTTCAGAAAGTGTCACTTAAGGTTCATTCTATAAGATCATTTTCAAATTTCGTGTGTAAACCTCACACAACGTGAATACGACGCCTAGTAATGCATTATATAATGAACGCTCCTCAAACAATAAAGTAAATGCATCAAGTTAATAACCGTTATCTACTTTAGAAAAGATACAAGAGGCCTATGAGGACCTGTATTGCTCTACTGGCTCAAGATGTCATGACAGTCACAGGCCATGAGTTTGAGCAATTTCATGTTAAATATAATATTGTTTGTGGGTTTCTATCGCAATCCCAGATTTCCAACGTGAAATAAATAAATAAACAAGAAATTTGTGTAAAACATGAACAAAACCCTAAACTATATCCTTCCTTATAAAAATAAACTCGGTAAAAAAGTTTTGGACCAGGGTATATAAAGTCATATAAAAATAATACTCGTCGACAAAATTTAAGTATCTTTTTTTAGTAACTAAGGTCTACCCTACCCGGTTAATTTGGTACCAGAAACATTAAATTCCAAACATGATTTGATTTTAAAAAAATATCGCGAACACACAAAGGCTTTTGTCTGTAAAAAATGTTGCAAAGTCCATACAAAGTAACAGTTACGGACACATTCGAGTAACCAATAAAAAGATTATTAATTTTTCGCAAACTTGCATTGTAAACGATAATTATTGTTGATTGTTGATCTATTGTGAATTATCAACTGAGATAATAAGGGTTATGGTCGAATGTCATGGTTCAGCGATCATTGTACGGGTTCAAACACTGCCATGGTCCAAAACTTCTTTTACGAAGTATATATTATGCAATGCTCGTGCTGAAGCAATAGTTGAGCGGGAAAAGAGTCTAGATCTGCTGATTGTGCGGCTGGTGGGCAAGGGGCGGGTGGCGTGTGGATGTGGGGGAAGGGCTTGTCCATGCTTTTATTAATATTAACATTTTGAACACAAGTTTGGTAAAGACCAGATGAAAAATGAAGTAGCTACAGATTAATAGAGCAAAATAGAGCATCACATAAAGGGATGAAATTCTTGAGCTCAATTAAGGATGAAAACTCACTCAAACTAGAAAATATCAAAACCATGCTTTTTTTTTGTCAAATCCAAAGCTCCGTTATCTTGTTGATTTCCCATATTCCACGCTAAATCTACAACTGACGAGCTTCCTAAGTTGAGCTGACATGAGTACATTTCCATATGAAATGTCAGAATCATCTACTGGCGCCAAATAGAATGAACTCCTGTTGTCACGTTGACTACCTATCCACACCGAGTCTTCTATTTCATGATTAGCCCCGGAATTGTACTTCGGGTGTCAATCAAACGGATTTGCATGCATATACATGTACCTCTTGTGTTGATAACTATGAGGAGGATTGTTGCTACGTGTTTTCAGTGCATAAATATAACAGGAGTGCGTCCTCTTGAACACATCACGTTGTCCCGCTAACAGCAGTCTACGATTATATGTGTCGCCAACTCCAGAAAGTCCAGTCTTCGCATCTCGATCATTCTGACTTAAATTACTGTCTTGCCAAGTCAGAAATTGTGACGGAATTGAACCTTTTAAGGATGCTGAGCGATATGAACTTGGTTTTTGTTCATAATTAAAATTTCTAGGTCCATTCAGAATAGAAGAGACATTGTTGCAATTGTTCTCAAAATTATTTTTAACATAGTTTTGTGAATGTCGAAATTTACTGCAATGTAAGGCGACATTTTTTTCGACACCTCTTATAAAATTCTTCGGGTTTTTCCAACTTTAATTCCACTGTTTATTGATAAATTGTTACATAAACTGTTAGTATGTGTCTTGACTTCATCTTCACAGCTGTTTGCAGTTAAATCTACACACTCTTTAAAATTGTTTGTTAGTTGCTCAGGGAGTACATGTTTAGGCGAGCACTGTGGGTAACCTACATTTTTCTGACTTGTTTCAGCTTTCCTATGCCCAAGAAATCTTTGTTCTACCGAATATGGTGGTGTATCAGGCCCGTAGCCAGGTTTTTGAAAAGGGGGTGCGGATATCGCCGAAACGCGGCGAATTGAGCCACGAAGTGGCGATGGGGGTAGGTGCGTGAGGGGGTGTCCCCCTCCTGCAGGTGGGGGGTTAGGGGGTCCTCCCCCTAGAAAATTTTGAAATTGAAACGGTAAATCATGCATTCTGGTGATTTTTATATCTATATTTAGGGACAGAAGCTATAGAGCATGTTTTATATGAAATTTCTCTTTTATTGGCCTTACCTCAATACATGAGAAGTGGCGATGGGGGTAGTTGCGGGAGGGGGTGTCCCCCTCCTGCAGGTGGGGGGTTAGGGGGTCCTCCCCCTAGAAAATTTTGAAATTGAAACGGTAAATCATGCATTCTGGTGACTTTTATATTTATATTTAGGGACAGAAGCTATAGAGCATTTTTTGTATGAAATCTCACTTTTATTGGCCTTACCTCAATACATGCAGGTTAGCGGGTCCTCCCCCTAGAAAATTTTGAAATTGAAAGGTAAATCATGCATTCTGGTGACTTTTATATCTATATTTAGAGACAGAAGCTATAGAGCATTTTTTGTCCAAAAAAGTTGGGTGCGGACGCACCCAACGCACCCCCCCTGGCTACGGGTATGTGTATACAAAATCTATTTTCGCCACCTCAGTTCTGTTTCTGCATACACTGTTGGGATGTCTTGCCTGCTTTTCTCTTGCTGAGTACCATCCATGGGTTTTGAACAAGAGCCGCTCAAAGATCCGTAAAAGTCATCAATTTGTTGTTCGAGAACTTCCAACATTGTCTTATTAGTATTAATTGAGGCATAGTTAACGTCACAAAGTCCTTTTTCAACTACTGGTAGTATCAAATCAGGTTCCTTTTTGTCTGCTTTAGCTCTCTTTGGGTGAAAATCAGCCTAATTTACACTCTCAAACATGGTACGGATTTGATTGTCCAAATAATCTCAAACTGTTCTAGCCACAGCTCACTCACCCTTTTAAATACTTAATAGGCCACTTTGCTGATATGATCCATAATTTTCACAAGATTACAATCACTATGCAAGCAAACACTTTTTAAGATATACTTTAAGACTAAATTCATGTTTTCTGTATTTACTGAATTATGAACTTTTCTGAATAATGTGATAATTGTGAATAATTTCCAAAGGATTTTATGATAAATTTGTGCAAGATCTGTCTCTCCAATATATTTTAGAAAACATCATATTTTTATACTTTTAAGCTTTCATTGATAGTAACAATCTGGTAAAGTTTGGTAAAGATAGGATGAAAAATGAAAGCCCTATCGTCTTATATAACGAGGCAAAATATAGCATATTTCATAAAATCAAGGGCCATAACTCCGGTATAAATGGTCCAATCTGACTGGTTTTCGAATTGTCTGAGCTTTCATTGTTATTAACAATCTGGTACAATTTGGTAAAGATCGGATGAAAAAAGAAGGCCCTATTGTCTTAATGAGGCAAAATATTGCATATTTCAGAAAATGAAGGGCCACAACTCCGGTGTAAATGGTCCAATCTGGCTGTTTTTCAAAATTCAAAATTTCACACACTTGAATTTTGTTTAATTACGGACAAAGCCATGAACAAACATACATTTTGATACTATTATCATCCAGGGCTGTACAAATCTTATAGCTCAACGCCCGGGACTAGTCAAAAACAAAGTCGGGCGTGTCACTTTTTCAAAGATTTCAGTCCCGGACTAGTCCGATTTTAAAACAAGAGGTCAATGACCTTGAAGCTCTACTGATTGATTTTGATTTCAGGAAGTAGTCGCTACAAACTTGTATTTTGAAGATTTATTTTTAACCGTGGCGGCCATCTTGAATTACCGGCCAACCTGAAATTTTGCTAGGATCAATTAGACATCAAGAGCAACATTCCTGTGAAGTTTCATGAAAATCCGTCAAGTAGTTTCAGAGGAGTAGTCGCTACAAGTTTTCATTATATAACTCTATGTAAACAAAGATGGCCGCTGACAGCCATGTTTAACATCGAATCAAAACGATTTTTGACAAGAACCAACATCATGTCATGCTGATCATTTTAGAAAAAGTCCCATATCAATATCACTTATAGTTTTCAAGAAGTAGTCGCTACAAACTTGTATTTTGAAAATCTATTTTTAGACATGGCGGCCATCTTGAATTTCCGGCCGACCTGAAATTTTGCTAGGATCAATAAGACATTAAGAGCAACATTCCTGTAAAGTTTCATGAAAATCCGCCAAGTAGTTTCAGAGGAGTAGTCGCTACAAGTTTTTACTATATAACTCTATGTAAACAAAGATGGCCGCTGGCAGCCATGTTTAACGTCGAATCAAAACGATTTTTGACAAGGACCAACATCATGTCATGCTGATCATTTAATTTTAGCCGTGGCGGCCATCTTGAATTTCCGGCCGACCTGAAATTTTGCTAGGATCAATTAGACATCAAGAGCAACATTCCTGTGAAGTTTCATGAAAATCCGCCAAGTAGTTTCAGAGGAGTAGTCGCTACAAGTTTTTACTATATAACTCTATGTAAACAAAGATAGCCGCTGGCAGCCATGTTTAACGTCGAATCAAAACGATTTTTGACAAGGACCAACATCATGTCATGCTGATCATTTCAGAAAAAGTCCCATATCAATATCACTTATAGTTTTCAAGAAGTAGTCGCTACAAACTTGTATTTTGAAGATTTATTTTTAGCCGTGGCGGCAATCTTTAATTTCCGGCCGACCTGAATTTTTGCTAGGATCAACTAGACTTCATGGGCAACATTTCTGTAAAGTTTCATGAATATCCATCCAGTAGTTTCAGAGGAGTAGTCGCTACAAATAAAAGTTTACGGACGGACGGACAGACAGACGGACAGACGGACAACAGACGCCGCACCACGGCATTAGCTCTGCTGATCTCTGATCAGTTGAGCTAAAAAGAGAAAGTCGGGCGTGTCACTGTTTGAAAGATTTCAGTCCCAGATCCCAGATTTGTCCAATTAACAATGTCGGCCACCAGTCATAAAACAACCCCAGCACACTTCTCAACGTAATCCTTTAATTGCACTCGCTTATGTAATGCAATTAGCATCCACAGCGGTGATCAGCGATTACCCCGGGCAGTTTTATTAACAATCAACCATGCCGGAAGTCCCGCCTCCAAATTACTTTGACAGTCGGCATTGTCGACATATCCAATCAATTGACCCGATCTATTTTAATCCAGACCCACTAGCCAATGAAACGACTACTACAGGTAAATCACATGTTCATCACGTGACTACCTGTTCGTCACGTGGTGAGCTGAAAGTGGCGATACACTGAAACAATAACACTAACACGTTGATTAATTAGCAATCAGGCCGACAACAATCTTTCGATGAGTAAAGAAACTAAGGACGTTTGATAATGGAAGTACGTTTGATATGAAATTGTAGGTGTGATTTTTTTATTGTTTCTCAGTGTATTGTTGAGCGTAATTGTAACAGACATGAAAGGCAGGTGGGGTGACGGTTTGTGCATAGTTAGTGTACTAATAACGTTCGAAGAATTGAGTTGTCAAAAAAATGAAATAAAAACAAAACGAACTGATAAACATAATCCGTTTGATTTCGTATTTGGCAGTGCTAATGTTTACATTCAAAATGAGTTTGTTAAACTTTTTCAGTGTTAAAAAAAGGAAAATATGAAAGCGAAAGTGAAAGTAAAAATAAAAAGAAGAAACATGTAGAATGTGATGCACAGCCAATCAAAATCATCTAGTGTGGTTAAAAAAAACATAAAAATAAAATGTTTATATATTGATTCACATGTTATTTATTTTTTGCATTGGGTAAAATGGTAATAAAGTTAAGAATCTCACCTGTAGCCCCTTACCTATATAAAGTTATGACTTTTTTCTCTCCATTAAATAATTATCTGAACTGTAATATGAAACTCAATATCTATATTGAAATTTAAAAATGCAGATGTGATTCTTACTGATGCTACTGTTTCACCCAATGGCAGTCTACAATCTATATCACTGAAACATACATTAATTGTCTGAAGAGTAAATAAGGATTTGTTTCCTTTACTGTGTATAATGAATTGTAATGAGTATGCAGGACGCAGTTTTAACATATTGAGAAATCGAAAGAATTCAGGACTTGTGTCCATTTTTTGGGACTAGTCACAATTTTTTTGGACTAGTCACTTTTGACAGGGTGACTAGTCGCAGACTAGAGGCTTTATTTGTACAGCCCTGTCATCAACTGAGTAACTTAATTGTTCAATTGAATTGGGGTTTTAAGGCACACCAACACATGAAAAGGTTATATGGCGCCTAAAAGGCATGAACATGCCAGGTTCATCTTCCATGTACATCGAGATAAAATATGGAAAATGGGCCTAGAACCTTCTCACCCTGAACTGCAGAGTTGCTGCAAATTCTATCGTAGAAACTCCATTTACGCTGGAGCCACGTTATTGTTTTTCTGCCACTGCTATTTTGATGCGAGTGAGATAGCACCTGAAACAATGCAGGGATCATGATGAAGACCTTTAATGAACATGAACAAAAAATGATAAAATGAACATGAATTTGGGGGGATTCTACCCCTCTGCCTACCCCTCCAAAGGGATCTGCAGTGGCCGTATTCTTTGCCCCGTGACGAAACGGGGCCCCCGGCAACCACATGGGGCTTAATTGTTCAAAAGGATACACATTTTAAGAAGTAAAACCAACCAATTGAGTAAAATTGAAGTTTTCCTGGAACGGTATGCAGGATGTTACTGTATGAAATGTTTTTTAGGAGGCGCCAAAACAGGTTTTGATGACGTAGCCATTATTTGGCCTATCAAAAAGTATGTTACAATTTTCATAATAACAACAAACGCAATACGAAGAAGATCGTTATTGGGTAACATAATGACATCTCGCGTGTGTATTGGTAAGCATTATTAGTAAGTAGTATTATGAATGTAACAAAGTGTCCGATCGTTCCAGGCTGTCCGATCGTACCAGACCATCCGAACGTACCAGATAGCCGTGGCAGCCATCTTGAATTTAAGTTTTCAAAAATATTGACTCTAGTTACATGAACTTTTAAACCAGTTTAAACCTGTTCAATAAATAGCTATTTACTTCCTATATGTAACCTTGTTTTAACTGAATGAAACAAAATAAGCAGTAAATTTCATTTCATTCAAATCTGTGGCTGGAGTGTATCTACCCGGAGGCCAGTATTTTTTTTTATTAATTCACGGCTTTACCGTTTTTTGTCAACAAAAAGATAGGCTTATAGGACTAATATACTTAAGGGTAGGGAAAAAAGTGAAAAGACAAAAGGAAATGGTTCTGACACAGAAGACCTATGCTATAAACATCCAAGTCGTGTATAGAACAGGAAAATCTAGTCGCTTAAGTTTGATATAAAATTCAAACCTTTTAAGTCAGAAACAATCATTTTAAGCAAACGGAATAACAACTAGTCGTTTATCGATTAAAAACGAAGGAATATGGTTGTATGCGTTATGACAAAGAAAATGTGGATGACATTTAATGTAACAGTTTGCACCTGAGATCTACATTAGATATACAGCTGATTATACCATTTGTTTTTTGCATGATCAATACTGTGCACATGTTCTGCAGTGCATGTCCCAAAGCAGATGATGTTCTTAATTTGTATATATAACTGCATGCTGGGGGCTTGTTTAAGCGACACACATAGTTAGTTACAAGCCCCACATCTGACGATGATCTAAGTCATACATGTATATTAATAGTTTGAAATGTAAATGCACAGAATGTAAATGATATGCAAGAAAAAGAATCCGGTTCAGATAGGGAAATTCCAACACTCGGTAGAACCGTTTTAATTGGAACCTCAGCAGACCCTCTGTTCCGATAAAAACACAATTATACCTCATGTTGGAATTCCTGATCTTCACTAGATACCCATGAAAGATTCTTATAATATTATAATAATTACATGTAAAATTACAATTAACAACAGTGGTGCGAATGCCTAATTGCGAATTCAATATTTGTACTGAAAATTCTATGTAAAAAGGGGAAATAATTCAGGTAAAATACAAGACATAGTTATGGTTCTCTTCATATAACATTGTGTAACTTTAATGAACATGTCTACCAAGTTTCAAAGCTTTCTGACAATTCGTTTTTGAGAAATGACGAAAAACAAAAACTTTAACCAAAACATCAAAATACATAGACAGACGGACAGATGGAAATCGCCAAACTACAAGCTCGATTTGCTATGCAATCTGTCTAAAAATTAAGGATATAATCATCAAAGTAATACAATAAGTCAATCCAGTTCTGTTTGGAAAAATTCAACTTTTAACATTGGAGGCAATAATTATTTAGAAACACAGCTTTTTTTTTTTCATGTTTGCCAAATTTTAGGGTAGAAGGATAGGTAATCCTCTTACAAAAGAAAAAAGAAGCACCGCCAATTGTCAATGCAGATGCTTCACTTTCGAGGCTTTGTCTATTTATTGGAAAATCAAGTTGAAAGGAATAATGCCATTTAATCTGCTTAACAGATTTATGGCATCATTTAATCCGCTTAACAGATTTATGGCACTTGTCTCTCCAGTTCTTCACAGGAAAGTGAATACATGTGTGATGTGTCAGCGAATTCTTTAAAGGGATTCTTATAATGAAAAATCTAAATTTAAAAGGAAACATTGTAGAACCTAGCTGTTTGATGTTGTCTAATGGTTCTGAATATATTTGTGAAGCCAATCCATTATGTAATTTCCGAGATAAAAGCTTACATACAAAACTTTAACCAGCTTACATACAGAACTTTAACCAGCTTACATACAGAACTTTAACCAGCTTACATACAGAACTTTAACCAGCTTACATACAGAACTTTAACCAGCTTACATACAAAACTTTAACCAGCTTACATACAGAACTTTAACCAGCTTACATACAAAACTTTAACCAGCTTACATACAAAACTTTAACCAGCTTACATACAGAACTTTAACCAGCTTACATACAAAACTTTAAACAGCTTACATACAGACCTTTAACCAGCTTACATACAGAACTTTAACCAGCTTACATACAAAACTTTAACCAGCTTACATACAGAACTTTAACCAGCTTACATACAGAACTTTAACCAGCTTACATACAAAACTTTAACCAGCTTACATACAGAACTTTAACCAGCTTACATACAGAACTTTAACCAGCTTACATACAGAACTTTAACCAGCTTACATACAAAACTTTAACCAGCTTACATACAAAACTTTAACCAGCTTACATACAGAACTTTAACCAGCTTACACACAAAACTTTAACCAGCTTACATACAAAACTTTAACCAGCTTACATACAAAACTTTAACCAGCTTACTTACAGAACTTTAACCAGCTTACATACAAAACTTTAACCAGCTTACATACAAAACTTTAACCAGCTTACATACAGAACTTTAACCAGCTTACATACAAAACTTTAACCAGCTTACATACAGAACTTTAACCAGCTTACATAAAAACTTTAACCAGCTTACATACAAAACTTTAACCAGCTTACATACAGAACTTTAACCAGCTTACTTACAAAACTTTAACCAAATTTGCTAAGCATAAAATGGGTCCACAATTTTGCTAAAATAAAAGCATGAGTTAAAGAACCTGGCTGTATGATGTTGTCTAATGATGCCGAATACATGTGTGAAATTTCAATCCATTATGTAGTGTAGTTTTCCAGATACAAGCTAACATACAAAACTTTAACCAAATTTTGTAAGCATAAATGGGGCCATAATTTTGTTAAAATAAAAGCATGACTTAGAAGGACATAGGTAATCAGTTGTTACATGTACATGAAGTTTGTGAACAATCAATTCGAAAATGTTTGAGAAACAAGAAGTCAATGACCTTGAAGCTCTACCGATAGGTTTTGATAGCTAGATCAACATTCCTGTGAAGTTTCATGAAAATGTGTCAAGTAGTTTCAGGAGTAATCCCTACAAGTTTTTACTATATATAACTCTACCTATGTAAACAAAGATAGTCGCTGGCAGCCATGTTTAATGTTGAATCAAAATAATTTTCAACAAAGACCAACATCATGTCAATTAAGTCAAGTCATCATATCAATATCACACAGTTTTCAAGAAGTAGGCGCTACAAATTTGTTTTTTAAAAATCTATTTTTAGCCATGGCGGCCACCTTGAATTTCTGGCTGACCTGAAATTTTGCTAGGATCAGCTAAACATCAAGGGCAAAATTTCTTTTAAGTTTCATGAAAATCCTTCTGGTAGTTTTAGAGGAGTAATCGCTACAAGTATTTTCTATAGAACTCTATGTAAACAAAGATGGCCACTGGCAGCTATGTTTAATGTCGAATCAAAATGATTTTCGATAAGGACCAACATCATATCATGCGGATCATTTTAGAAAAACTCCCATATCAATATCACTCACAGTTTTCAAGACGTAGTCGCTACAAACTTGTTTTTAAAAATCTTTTTTTAGCCGTGGCAGCCATCTTGAATTTCAATTTTCAAGAAGTAGTCGCTACAAACTTGTTTTTTGAAAATCAATTTTTAGCTTTGGTGGCCATCTTGAATTTCATATCAACGTGAATTTTTGCTAGGAGGAATATGGGCAACATTTCTGTAAAGTTTCATGATAATCTATCCAGTAGTTTCAGAGGAGTAATCGCTACAAACAAAAGTTTACGGACAGACTGACGGATGGACAGATGGACGACAGACACCGCACCAAAGCATACGCTCTTTCTTTGATCAATGATGGGTGATGTACAGGGGCATAAGGTCATCAGTTGTTATGATTGTATACATGACGTTTGGGAACAATCAATTTGAAAATGTTTGTCATTATGCAATATTAGAGTGGAAAATTCTAAGTCAAACAATGGGCCATAATTCTGTAATAAATTACGCAATCAATGATGGGTGATATACAGGGACATAAAGTCATCAGTTGTTATGAGAATATGAAGTTTGGGAACAATCCATTCAAAAGTGTTTGAGATATGCAAGTATTAAAAATGTGTTGCGCGATGGGACGTTGGGGACAACGTTATTCCTATATAGCCCCCACTTCACTTTTTGTTTAACAAATTTTTTGTTTTCTAATCGAAGATATATAGTGGTTGACATGCATATTTTCATCAGGATTTATTAATATACATAATTTTATTAGATACAATATAATATATATTTTTATATATATACAGTCTCTGTATGGTGTTTACAACACATGCAATGACAGTAGAATTTTTTGTGGTGGAGGCACTTTCTCTCTTACAAGTTGAGTGCCCAGTGGGACTGACAAACCCACAGTGGTGGAGGCACTTTCTATCTTACAAGTTGAGTTCCCAGTGGGACTGACGAACCCACAGTGGTGGAGGCACTTTCTCTCTTACAAGCTGAGTTCCCAGTGGGACTGACGAACCCACAGTGGTGGAGGCACTTTCTATCTTACAAGCTGAGTTCCCAGTGGGACTGACAAACCCACAGCGGTGGAGGCACTTTCTATCTTACAAGTTGAGTTGCCAGTGGGACTGACGAACCTACAGTGGTGGAGGCACTTTCTCTCTTACAAGCGAACCCACAGTGGTGGAGGCACTTTCTCTCTTACAAGTTGAGTTCCCAGTGGGACTGACGAACCCACAGTGGTGGAGGCACTTTCTCTCTTACAAGTTGAGTTCCCAGTGGGACTGACGAAACCCACAGTGGTGGAGGCACTTTCTATCTTACAAGTTGAGTTGCCAGTGGGACTGACGAACCCACAGTGGTGGAGGCACATTCTCTCTTACAAGCTGAGTTCCCAGTGGGACTGACGAACCCACAGTGGTGGAGGCACTTTCTCTCTTACAAGCTGAGTTCCCAGTGGGACTGACGAACCCACAGTGGTGGAGGCACTTTCTCTCTTACAAGCTGAATTCCCAGTGGGACTGACGAACCCACAGCAGTGAGAGGCAAGAAAGTTTTAAATGCAGCATGTTTTCATGAAGAAAAACATGAACTAAGTCCGCCATTTCTGGAGTTCTTTTCAAGTGTTTAAAAATGTTAATAAATGTCAGTTTTACGTTACATGCTGATTGTCTAGATAGCAAAACAGGAAAAAATTAATGATGTTTTCAAAATAATTAGATAGACCGCCAAAAATAGTCCAAACAAAGATGTTTTTGAAAAGTTCAGTACACAAGGGAGTTAGCCCCTCTTTTCTTAAAACATGCATTTTTGCAACAAAAACAAATTAAATTTACGAAAATTTGTCCGAGACAATATTCTCTAATAAAATTATGTTCCTTACCGAAAAAAAACTAAAACAAATTGTGTAAGCTTTTGATTATCAACATTCATCAAATTACCTCCGTTTAACATTTCCATATCATCCATAAAATATAAAATAATATTGCTTGGCAAATTTGAAACTGTTTAATGGGATATTTAGAACTCACTTAATTAAGTGTGCTTACAAACATCAAACATTGTTTTATTAAAATGTTATTTAAGCTTTTATACGCCCTCAAAAATTGGCCTATGGAAATACCATCAAAAAATTCGGAAGTTTCTTTTTTTGTTCAGCATAAAAAGCTTGGATCTTAGAAGTTTTTAAATTTGTTATACTTCAGTAGCATCTACAGCCATATTGCAATACATATTACAATATTTTACAGAATATGGCAATGCACTGCAATACCTTTTTTTCCATATTGTTTCAGCCTTATTTTTTATCAAACTGGATACCTTTCTAATTTTTTTAGTGTACCTCCACTTCATGTACCTTCTTTTCAAAAGACTCTCTCTAAAATATCAACTAATAAATACTAATATGAGTTAAATATATAAAAGGACATATTAAACAATTCCCACAATAACGGATGAAAACTTACTCAAGAACAGAAACACAATAATGGATAGACTGAATAAAGAATGGAAACTTTATTAAGGATGGTATATACCGGTACCGTATAATCCATAATAAACACCCTCCCCCTTTTTTTTTAGAAATATTTTTTTAAAACTTACCAAAAGATGCAAGTTATAATCTGTTTCATTCACAATGGAACACATAAAATCACTAGATAACTTAAAATCCGATGCACTGACTGATTGATTGATTGACATCCAAAAAAAAATCATTAAATAATGTCTGATTTCAAATGTATATTTGGCCTCACATAAATGCCCCCCTTTTCAAAATGTTACGTCCCCGGGGGCGTTTATTAGATGAAACTTAGATAATAAAGCACGGAAACACAATAAAACATGATAAAAGGACTAAACTCAATCAAGGATGGAAACATACTGATGGAGACTCAAATCCTTGAAACTCAATCAAGGCTGGAAACATACTAATGGAGACTCAAATCCTTGAAACTCAATCAAGGATGGAAACATACTGTTGGAGACTTAAATCCTTGAAACTCAAACAAGGATGGAAAAATACAGATGGAGACTCAAATCCTTGAAACTCAATCAAGGCTGGAAACATACTGATGGAGACTCAAATCCTTGAAACTCAATCAAGGCTGGAAACATACTGATGGAGACTCAAATCCTTAAAACTCAATCAACGATGAAAACATACTAATGGAGACTCAAATCCTTGAAATCAATCAAGGATGGAAACATACTGATGGAGACTCAAATCCTTGAAACTCAATCAAGGCTGGAAACATACTAATGGAGACTCAAATCCTTGAAACTCAATCAAGGCTGGAAACATACTGATGGAGACTCAAATCCTTAAAACTCAATCAACGATGAAAACATACTGATGGAGACTCAAATCCTTGAAACTCAATCAACGATGGAAACATACTGATGGAGACTCAAATCCTTAAAACTCAATCAAGGATGGAAACATACAGATGGAGACTCAAATCCTTGAAACTCAATCAAGGCTGGAAACATACTGATGGAGACTCAAATCCTTGAAACTCAATCAAGGCTGGAAACATACTGATGGAGACTCAAATCCTTAAAACTCAATCAAGGCTGGAAACATACTGATGGAGACTCAAATCCTTGAAACTCAATCAAGGCTGGAAACATACTGATGGAGACTCAAATCCTTAAAACTCAATCAACGATGAAAACATACTGATGGAGACTCAAATCCTTGAAATCAATCAAGGATGGAAACATACTGATGGAGACTCAAATCCTTGAAACTCAATCAAGGCTGGAAACATACTGATGGAGACTCAAATCCTTAAAACTCAATCAACGATGGAAACATACTGATGGAGACTCAAATCCTTGAAACTCAATCAAGGATGGAAACATACTGATGGAGACTCAAATCCTTGAAACTCAATCAAGGATGGAAACATACTGATGGAGACTCAAATCCTTGAAACTCAATCAAGAAACATACTGATGGAGACTCAAATCCTTGAAACTCAATCAAGGATGGAAACATACTGATGGAGACTCAAATCTTTGAAACTCAATCAAGGCTGGAAACATACTGATGGAGACTCAAATCCTTGAAACTCAATCAAGGATGAAAGCAAACAAAGAATGGAAACTCACTTTAACTGAAAAACCGTGAAATTAACCATCTGCTACAAGCTGGGCTTCTTCTTTGTCAAATCCAGGGCACCATTATTTTGTTGGATCTCCAAATTCCAGGCATTTCCACATGTTTTCATATGTACATAGGCGATTGACATTTCATCCACCACTTCTGAGTCAGAGTCAGAATCGTCTACGGGAGCCATATAGAATGAACCCAAACTCCCGTTCTCAAGCTGACTACTTATCCCATGAGAGACGTCTATTTTGTTATTCGCCTCGAAATTGTATATAGGCGGTAAAACTAATGAATCTTCATGCATGCTGGTCTCATTATGAGGGACAGGAGTACAATAGTGGTCCCTCATCTCATTTATATCCCATTCTTCCATCATTAACGCTGCTAACAGCAGTCGATGTTTATCAGTATAGCCATCCCCAGGAAGTCCAGTCTCCACATCTTTATCATTCAGTCCCAGATTATTGTCTTGCAAAGTCAGAGATCGTGATGCAATTGAACTTTTTAATGAAGCAGGTGAATATGCATTTTCGGTCGGTCCATTTCCAGCCTTATTCAATGGAGAATATACATTATTGAACTTGTTCTCAACATTTTTTCCAACAGTTTTTTGTTGATGTGTGAATTTACCTGTTTGTGTGTCACGTGAGGTCAGATATTTCTCGACACCTCTTATAAAATTCTTTGGATTTTTTCCAACTTTAATTCCATTGTTTATTGATAAATTGTTACATAAACTGTTAGTATGTGTCTTGACTTCATCTTCATAGCTGTTTTCAGTTAAATCTACACACTCTTTAAAATTGTTTGTTAGTTGCTCAGGGAATACATGTTTAGATGAGCACTGTGGGTAACCAACACTTCTCTGACTTGTTTCAGCTTTCCTCTGCCCAAGAAATCTTTGTTCTACCGAATATGGTTTTGTATACAAAATATTTTTTCGCCGCCTCAGTTCTGTTTCTGCATACACTCTTGGGATGTCTTGTCTGTCCTTAATACCATTATCTTGCTGCGTGGCATCCTCAGGTTTAAAACATAGTTTGCTAGAAGATTCGTAACTACTGCCAATTTGATGTTCCATGCACTCTGAAAGTGTCCTCCCACTTGTAACTTTTAAACAATGTTCACTCAAAAATTTGCGATAGTCGGCGATCTGTTCTCCAAGAAATTCCGAAACAGTACCTCTAGTGTCAAATGATGCCAAGAAGGATTCACAAAATCCACTTTCAATGAACAATTTGTACAAATAATCCATTTTGTTTGTCTTAGAGCGAACATCAGCCCAAGGTGCGTTCTCAAACATGGCTACAATCTGATCATCCAGATAATCTGTAACTGTTCTGGATGCACAATTTTTTATATTCCTCGAATGTGTATGCTGACTATGTTGTACATGTTCAAATCCTGAAAATTCCGTATCCGTCATTTTCTCAGATGTATGCATGGTCACTGTAGGATTTAATGTTAAACTGTGCGAGATTTGGCAAGGTAACACTAATAAATTACATTAACTTAAATAATTCTTCAAGTTCCAACAGTTTCTGTAAAAATATTCAAATTCACTGATCATCATACAGGCACCTAGCTTTTCATTCCCATCAATATCCAGAATTATACAGCTACCTGACTAGTATGTCCTTAAGTATCTTAAGAGATCCCATTATTGATCATGTAGCTCAGAGAAGTTACATAATCATAATATAGACTTGAAGGATGGTCTGTCATTTAACCTGTACCAGGTATGGACAGCTGGAATGAATCATTAGTTCAGCTATTTGAAATACAATCCCTTTTGATAATATGATGTAATGAAAAAGAGAACCCAATTAAAGACATGTGGAAATGTAACAGTCAATGTTTAATTAGCACTACATTCCCTGAACGTTCCCAATATTAGGCCATAATAAATTAATTGCTAGTTTATCATCCAAATTTATTTCAAAATAGGGGCGGGGTTGTGAAATTTTATTATTTTTTAATTTATACGACAAATGGAATATTGCCTCGGCACAATGTAAAAATAGTAACACGTACTACTGAGTACTTCCAAGATTGAAAACATAGTGTTTTATACTTTCAGGCACAAATTGATTTAAAGGGTCCTCCAAATTGAAAAATAAAGTGATTTTAAATGAAAGCTTATTATAAAAAAATGTCAATGTCATCGTCCGTTTTCTCAAAAACCGTTGATAAATGCAAGTTTTACAGGTATGAAGTTTACCTGTACACAAAAAAAACTGGTGCGCAATCGATCTTTGGAAAATGACATCATAAGGGACGACCAATCACATCTTCCGTACAAACTACCTAATTTACATAATCAATTATGGCGCGTATCTATGTGTAAACAAACCGTTACTCTTGTTGGATGTCCATTTTTCTCATATAGCCTAAGTGTTTTAAACCCTGGAATATTATTGATGTGTTCGTGTCTTCATCATGGTGAAAAGGTGCTCATTAAGCTTTTGTAGAAACAAGAGGTCAATGACCTTGAAGCTCTACTGATTGATTTTGATTTCAGGAAGTAGTCGCTACAGACTTGTTTTTTGAAAATCTATTTTAAACCGTGGCGGCCATCTTGAATTTCCGGCCGACCTGAAATTTTGCTAAGATCAATAAGACATTAAGAGCAACATTCCTGTGAAGTTTCATGAAAATCCGTCAGGTAGTTTCAAAGAAGTAGTCGCTACAAGTTTTCATTATATAACTCTATGTAAACAAAGCAGCCATGTTTAAGGTCAAATCAAAACGATTTTCGACAAGGACCAACATCATGTCATACTGATCATTTTAGAAAAAGTCCCATATCAATATCTCTTATTGTTTTGAAGAAGTAGTCGCTACAAACTTATTTATTTTAAATCTATTTTTAGCTGTGGCGGCCATCTTGAATTTCTGGCCGACCTGAAATTTTTCAAGGATCAACTAGACATCAAGAGCAACATTCCTGTGAAGTTTCATGAACATCCGTCAAGTAGTTACAGAGGAGTAGTCGCTACAAGTTTTTATTATATAACTCTATGTAACCAAAGATGGCCACTGGCAGCCATGTTTAACGTTGAATCAAAACGATTTTTGACAAGGATCAACATCATGTCATGCTGATCATTTTAGAAAAAGTCAATATCAGTTATAGTTTTCAGATGTAGTCGCTACAAACTTGTATTTTAAAACTCTATTTTCAGCTTTGGCGGCCATCTTGGATTTCACATCAACATGAATTTTTGCTAGGATCAACTAGACTTTATGGGCAACATTTCTGTAAAGTTTCATGAATATCCATCCAGTAGTTTCAGAGGAGTAGTCGCTACAAGTTTTCATTATATTACTCTATGTAAACAAAGATGGCCACTGACAGCCATGTTTAACATTGAATCAAAATAATGTTCGACTCGGATAACCATCATGTCATGCTGATCATTTTAGAAAAAGTCCCATATCAATATCTCTTATAGTTTTCAAGAAGTAGTCGCTACAAACTTATTTTTTAAAAATCTATTTTTAGCCATGGTGGCCATCTTGAATTTCCGGACGACCTGAAATTTTGCTAAGATCAATTAGACATCAAGAGCAACATTCGTGTGAAGTTTCATGAAAATCCGTCAAGTAGTTTCAGAGGAGTAGTCGCTACAAGTTATCATTATATAACTCTATGTAAACAAAGATGGCCACTGGCAGCCATGTTTAATGTCGAATCAAAATAATGTTCGACTTGAATAACCATCATGTCATGCTGATCATTTTAGAAAAAGTCCCATATCAATATCACTTATAGTTTTCAAGAAGTAGTCGCTACAAACTTGTATTTTGAAAATCTATTTTTAGCCATGGCAGCCATCATGAATTTCCGGCCGACCTGAAATTTTGCAAGGATCAATTAGACATCAAGAGCAACATTCGTGTGAAGTTTCATGAAAATCCGTCAAGTATTTTCAGAGGAGTAGTCGCTACAAGTTATCATTATATAACTATGTAAACAAAGATGGCCACTGGCAGCCATGTTTAACGTTAAATCAAAATAATGTTCGACTCGGATAACCATCATGTCATGCTGATAATTTTAGAAAAAGTCCCATATCAATATCTCTTATAGTTTTCAAGAAGAAGTCGCTACAAACTTATTTTTTAAAAATCTATTTTTAGCCATGGCGGCCATCTTGAATTTCCGGCCGACCTAAAATTTTGCAAGGATCAATTAGACATCAAGAGCAACATTCATGTGAAGTTTCATGAAAATCCGTCAAGTATCATTTTAGAAAAAGTCCCATATCAATATCTCTTATAGTTTTCAAGAAGTAGTCGCTACAAACTTATTTTTTAAAAATCTATTTTTAGCCGTGGCGGCCATCTTGAATTTCCGGCCGACCTGAAATTTTGCTAGAATCAATTAGACATCAAGAGCAACATTCCTGTGAAGTTTCATGAAAATCCGTCAAGTAGTTTCAGAGGAGTAGTCGCTACAAGTTTTCATTATATAACTCTATGTAAACAAAGATGGCCGCTGGCAGCCATGTTTAACGTAGAATCAAAACGATTTTCGACAAGGACCAACATCATGTCATGCTGATCATTTTAGAAAAAGTCCCATAGCAATATCCCTTATAGTTTTCAAGAAGTAGTCGCTACAAACTTATTTTTTAAAAATCTATTTTTAGCCGTGGCGGCAATCTAGAATTTCCGGCCGACCTGAATTTTTGCTAGGATCAACTAGACTTCATGGGCAACATTTCTGTAAAGTTTCATGAAAATCCATTCAGTAGTTTCAGAGAAGTAGTCGCTACAAAAAAAGGTTTACGGACAGACGGACAGACGGACGCCGCACCACGGCATAAGCTCTGCTGATCTCTGATCAGTAGAGCTAAAAATGTGTCAAGTAGTTCCAGAGGGGTAGTCGCTACAAGTTTTTAAATCTATGTAAACACAGAGGCCGCTAGCGGCCATGTTTAAAGTTGCATCGAAATCAATTTCGACAAGGATCAACATCATGTCATGCTGATCATTTTAGAAAATGTCCCATATCAATATCACTTACAGTTTTCAAGAAGTAGTCGCTACAAATTTATTTATTTTGAATCTATTTTTAGCCGTGGCGGCCATTTTGAATTTCCGGCCAGCCTGAAATTTTGCTAGGATCAACTAGACATCAAGAGCAACATACCTGTGAAGTTTCATGAACATCCGTCAAGTAGTTTCAGAGGAGTAGTCGCTACAAGTTTTTACTATATAACACTATGTAAACAAAGATGGCCACTGGCAGCCATGTTTAACGTCGAATCCAAATAATGTTCGACAAGGATCAACATCATGTCATGCTGATCATTTTAGAAAAAGTCCCATATCAATATCACTTCTAGTTTTCAAGAAGTAGTCGCTACAAACTTATTTTTTAAAAATCCATTTTTAGCTGTGGCGGCCATCTTGAATTTCTGGCCGATCTGAAATTTTGCTAGGATCAATTACACATCAAGAGCAACATTCCTGTAAAGTTTCATGAAAATCCGCCAAGTAGTTTCAGAGGAGTAGTCGCTACAAGTTTTTACTATATAACTCCATGTAAACAAAGATGGCCGCTGGCAGCCATGTTTAATGTCGAATCAAAACGATTTTTGACTAGGATCAACATCATGTAATGCTGATCATTTTCGAAAAAGTCCCATATCAATATCACTTATAGTTTTCAAGAAGTAGTCGCTACAAACTTGTATTTTAAAAATCTATTTTTAGCTTTGGCGGCCATCTTGGATTTCACATCAACATGAATTTTTGCTAGGATCAACTAGACTTCATGGACAACATTTCTGTAAAGTTTCATGAATATCCATCCAGTAGTTTCAGAGGAGTAGTCGCTACAAATAAAAGTTTACGGACAGACGGACGGACGGACGGACGGACGGACCAACATTGGCGGTTTATGGGGTAAATGTTTTATGAGCTAAATTTTCGTCTATGATTATGAGTTACGCAAACGCATAAACCCGTTTGTACCAAAAAATACCAAGAAATTAGCTCATAAGTATCAAGTCCATTCATACCTTAGTTTTAACTGTCCACCCCTAGGAGCTAAAAAAAAAAAGTTTATCTAGAACGATTTCTTACCCCATAAACCATGTTCTGACATATTTCTACAGAAGGCTTAGGAGCTTAAGCTCATAAGTCAAATTAGCCCTGAAACCCTGCTGGGACCATCAAATTAGCTCATAAACCTCATGTTTTGGAGCGGACGGACAGACGGACGACGGACGCCGCACCACGGCATAAGCTCTGCTGATCTCTGATCAGAAGAGCTAAAAACAGTTCATGTGTCTGTACAAACAGACAACAAATCGCACAGCACTTTACCTGTGTGAGCGAGACCGTATTTTTTTGCTGGTAATGCCAGATAATGGAATGGCCCACTAGCTACGACAGCGACAACACAAAACAACCCGTAACACCTACATTGGAATGGTTTTACCTGGTTTAGATAATTGTTTCAACACGCGCCTGACCGATTACACAAAATTATAGCATGGGTCAGTAATAATGTAATTGTTTCAAAATGGCTCGTTAATAACAGTAAACAAAAGGTCAATGACCTTGAAGCTCTACTGATTGATTTTGATTTCAGGAAGTAGTCGCTACAAACTTGTTTTTTGAAAATCTATTTTTAGCCGTGGTGGCCATCTTGAATTTCCGGCCGACCTGAAATTTTGCTAGGATCAATTAGACATCAAAAGCAACATTCCTGTGAAGTTTTATGAAAATCCGTCAAGTAGTTTCAGAGGAGTAGTCGCTACAAGTTTTCATTATATAACTCTATGTAAACAAACATGGCCACTGGCAGCCATGTTTAACGTCGAATCAAAAAATTGTTCGACTTGAATAACCATCATGTCATGCTGATCATTTTAGAAAAAGTCCCATATCAATATCACTTATAGCTTCAAGAAGTAGTCGCTACAAACTTGTATTTTGAAAATCTATTTTTAGGCATGGCGGCTATCTTGAATTTTCGGCCGACCTGAAATTTTGCTAGGATCAATTAGACATCAAGAGCAACATTCCTGTGAAGTTTTATGAAAATCCGTCAAGTAGTTTCAGAGGAGTAGTCGCTACAAGTTTTCATTATATAACTCTATGTAAACAAACATGGCCACTGGCAGCCATGTTTAACGTCGAATCAAAATAATGTTCGACTTGAATAACCATCATGTCATGCTGATCATTTTAGAAAAAGTCCCATATCAATATCACTTATAGTTTTCAAGAAGTAGTCGCTACAAACTTGTATTTTGAAAATCTATTTTTAGCCATGGCGGCCATCTTGAATTTCCGGCCGACCTGAAATTTTGCTAGGATCAATTAGACATCAAGAGCAACATTCCTGTGAAGTTTCATGAAAATCCGTCGAGTAGTTTCAGAGGAGTAGTCGCTACAAGTTTTCATTATATAACTCTATGTAAACAAAGATGGCCGCTGGCAGCCATGTTTAACGTCAAATCAAAATAATGTTCGACTCGGATAACCATCATGTCATGCTGATCATTTTAGAAAAAGTCCCATATCAATATCACTTATAGTTTTCAAGAAGTAGTCGCTACAAACTTGAATTTAAAAAATCTATTTTTAGCTTTGGCGGCCATCTTGGATTTCACATCAACATGAATTTTTGCTAGGATCAACTAGACTTCATTGGCAACATTTCTGTAAAGTTTTATGAATATCCATCCAGTAGTTTCAGAGGAGTAGTCGCTACAAATAAAAGTTAACGGACGGACGGACAGACGGACAGACGGACGGACAGACGGACGGACGACGGACGCCACACCACGGCATAAGCTCTGCTGATCTCTGATCAGTAGAGCTAAAAATCACGATCAAAAACTTTTTATTTAATTGCATCAAACAAGTTACAATTAAATTCATTGAAGTATATTCTGCTGCCTTTGTTGGTAATTATCGAGATGCAATCAGCAATTAGAAGTCGTTGATCGTAATTTTAACCTGTCATTTTCGGCGAATAATTCATCTTTTCCCGATGTCCGAATTTATAAAAGCATCAAAACTATTGAATAAGATTGATTTCTTAATATGTCAGAGCACTAGTTTTATTATTTTCTTCAATTAATTAGGTATCCGGAATTAATGAGTGTCCGGACTCATTGAGTAAATACAGTAGGTATCAAAACTTAAAACCATTGCTGAAAACTGACGCAATTCACCGATTCTCCGATTTGCAGACCCACAGACGGAGACACAGTCGCAGGATGAAGACATTGAACAATCTAATATCATGTGTTTATTTGTATTATTCGTTTATTGTTTTCATTTATACTTTATACGCTCAGAATCAAAGTGGAGTGGGTACACAAAATGTTGATTGTCCACTTCGCTCGCATTGTTTACTTGGTTTGTGTCCGCCATTTTGGTTTCTAACGAACCATAGGTAATGCGTGACGTCAACGGGGTTTTTCCATTCGGCTGTTTCCGTGAAACCTCAGTTACGTTTCCGTGACACGTGTGTATTAGGGGCAAATGTGCCGTATTGATTCGTGATTTACCGATGAATGAATGGGTTTACGATTTTGACCGAAGTATTTTTAGAAACTGCTAATCATTATCTTTGTAATACAAAGGAAAGTTATTTCAATTTGGAGGACCCTTTAAGAATTAAAACATTTTCGAATGTTATACTTTCAGGCACATATTGATTTAAGAATTAAAACATTTTCAACTGTTCAGAAATAGTTTGGTATAAATAATACAACATATTTCAACTGCAACAGAGGATATATAGTATAAGCCAGAGACATAATAAACAACTACTTGAGTACTTCTGAGATCCTGGATACTAGGCTACTAGTTTGCTTTTTTAAATCACAGAACATTTAATTGTTTGTGTCACAACCTTTCTTTAGTACAATGTTTTACAACATACACAAAATTGCAAACAGGGTAGTTGTACTAAGTGTCAACACGGCCTTTATCACTAAGACGTGTGCAGTGACATCGTCTGCAACGGGAGATTGTTTATCTAATTTTCCACATACAAAATCGTTATAAACGTCTAGTAACACTGTAATATCCTCCGCAATATTACAATCAAACCAGTCTTCAATAATTGCTACACCCTTTACCGCTTTAATGATAACAAACACCATTTTTCCCCATTTAATTTGCCAATTTCGAGTAGTTTTAAAAAAAAATTGACACTGGCCTCGTAAAATAAAACATAACATGTTTATGGACAAATATTCTATTTTAATCTTTCAGAGTATTCGCCCTCAACAAGAATACACTTTTTTAAACGAGATATCCATGACCGGTCAGCTGCAGAGAAGTCTCCCTTTGGAATACCCTTCAGACACTGATGTACCGCACTGACAACGACGCTTCTCGAGTTATAACGACGTCCAGCGAGCATCTTATTCAGCTTGGGAAACAGAAAAACGTCACACAAACTAAGATCCAGCGAGTATGGTGGGTGTTGAAGCTGTATAACATGTTCATCTCGAAGAAATTACAGTATTATAGCACTTTTATGGGAAGATGCGTTGTCATGTATGAGATGTAATTGCCCTTTAAATCAGTCCTTAGACGAAGTTTAACATAGTGATTTTTCACTGATTTTAAGACCTTGTCCCTATAAAACTTTCCCGTAACAGATTTTCCTGCAGCACTAGCTATCTGCACAATTGGACCCTTTGATTTGAAGAAAATAGTGTAGAGAATCTTCTTCGCACTTGTTTGTCTTTTGGCAATTACGGGTCTTTCTTGCCCTTTTCTCAGCCATAATTGTTTATTAGTAATTTGTCATTGAGGTTCAAAATAATATATCCATGTATCATCACCTGTTATGAGCTCATTTAACATCCTTTCATCGGCAGTTCCATATTTTTTCAAGACGTCTTTACAACATTACAATCGTTGTACCCTTTGCTCTTTGGTCAATAGATGGGGTACCCACCGTACACATACTTTGTTTAATTTTAAAGGCTTCGTTAAAATCTCATGAACACTTCCCGTTGATTTGCCCACTGATGCAGCTATCTCAGAAACAGAATATCTTGTATCTTCCTTCACAACAGCCTCAACAGCTGCAATGTTTCTTGAGGATAATGAAGTCTTTGGTCTTTCGACACGGTCAAGATCTTTGACGTTGGGTTTTCCCTCTTTAAACACTTTTAACCACTTGTAAACTGTGGCTTTTGAAACAGAAAAATGCCCATAAATGCTTTGAACTTCATGAATGATTTGTTTCCCAGATATATTTAAAGCGTAATGCATTTTTATATAAATCCTAATTTCCGCTTTTTCCACTGGTTTCATATTTACTACAGAAAATGGTCAGTGTATATGAGTAAGCTCTATTCAATACCGTATAACACTATAATCCCTTGATGAATTGTGATAACAATTTCAGCATATATTGCTATTGAAATTACCTACAAAATCACGTAAAATTCATGCATGTATCCGACTTAATTTCTTCAGAATCGCATCAGTCTCAAAACTTTTTGAATGCCCCTCGTATTACGGGGTGATACTATTCCCCAGTCGTTTTCCCGGTAACATCCCGCTTGAAAAGGGATGGCAAATGTGATGAGTGTGTTGATGTTTCTGATGCCTTATATATGTGTTCATTTTTCCATAATCACTAAAAAAATGTTGAGAAAAAAGAAAGAAGAGGCCCAAGAGGGCCTGTGGACGCTCTACTGGCTAACATGGCTCTTATAACATCAATGAAGTGAGAGACTGCCATTTACGTTGTTTTTTTAAGTTTTGGGCAAAATACAGCTTTTTAACTAAATCAAGGGCCATAACTAAAGAATCTGGTAAATTTTGGAAAAGATCAGATGAAAAATGAAGGCCCTACCGTATTAACGAGGCAAAATATAGCATTTTTAACTAAATCAAGAGCCATAACTTCTCTGTTACTGGTCCGACTGGTCCAACAAAGAGCTATAAAAAAAAAAATAAACAAAGAGAACTAAAAAAAAAAAAAAAAATGTCAATTTTTTTTTTTTTTTAACAAAATCAAGGGTCATAACTCCGCTGTTACTGGTCCGATCTGGCTGGTTTTCGAACTTGACCGAGCTTTCATTGACAAAACTGTGACCCCCGGGGCGGGGCCAGATGTGACCACAGGGTCACCATTTGAACAAAATTGGTAAGGGACCATAAGCTTATAGCAAAAGCAAAATATTAAACCTCTGGCTCTTGCAGTTTCAGAGAAGAAGATTTTTTAAGTTTTTCCCTATACATGTCTATGTAAAACATGTGAATAGAACTGAATTGAATTGAATGTTGTTTAACGGCTCATCAACACAGTATAGGTTATTTAGAGCCGCCCCAGAGAGAGGGGAAGGATACATAGGAATATGGGAACCTGCCCTACTCTTATTATCGAATAGATTCCTATGGTTCTTTAACGTGCTTGGAGGATAGACCGATACACGGGACCGCCCGGTTTACGTCCCCATCCGACGGACGAGGCTAAGGGAAAGTGTCTTGCCCAAGGACACACCGACGGAACTCAGTGGCACCATGGAGGATTGAACCCGGGGCCTCCGGTTACAAATCCGCCGCGCTACCAACTGCGTCAAACCTCTGGCTCTTGTAGATTCAAAGAAGAAGATTTTTTAAAAAAAATCCTATATAAGTCTATGTAAAACTGTGACCCCGGGGCGGGGGACAAATTTGACCCCAGGGTCACCATTTGAACAAACTAAGTAGAGGACCATAAGCTGATGCTACATGTAATACATGAGAGCTCTGTGCCTTGTGGTTTCAGAGAAGAAGATTTTTTAAAGTTTTTTCCTATATGTCTATACGAAAAACATGCAAACATTGAAATATACAAACTTTGGACCCCCAGGGCACGGCCATTTTTTACCCCGGGGACTTTATTTGAACAAACTTGATAGTCTAGGCATTGGCGATCATTTTAAAGGAAAACTGTTGAAATCTGTCCAGCGGTTCTGGAGAAGAAGATTTTTTAAGGTTTCGACCATATATGGTAATGGCAGCCATGTTGGATGTAGCGCTGACCTAATTTTAACAAATCTAAAAAGCATTCATCTAAGGATCATCCATTTGAAGTTTGGTCAAAATTAGCCAAGCGGTTTCTGAGGAGAAGTCGTTTGAAGAAAAGTTAACGGACGACGGACGGACGGACGGACGGACGACAGACGGACGACGGAAGACGGACAACACACCATCCCATAAGCTCTGCTGGCCCTTGGCCACTAGAGCTAAAAAGTAGTTTAATTAAATGTTAAATATTGGTGTTTTTTTCTCAATAATTTGACTGGTTTCGGCAAGTCCCTGGTTCAGTTTCTCAGACATCTAAAGGATAAAAATGCCTTAATAGTTCAGAATGTTTTATTTTATTTCATAAAGTACTGTACTATTAACATATTACGGTAATAAAGAAGGAAATTAATTATCAAATGTACGTTTTATCGCTTCATTTCCAAAACCCGTATTTCGTGTAAGAAAAGCCATAGAAATTACAGATGAAGCATTATTTCTGCACGTCATGAGAACATATTTTTAAAACCTTATTCCCTGTGTTGTATTAATTATATTGTATTATTTCATTTTTACAGCGTGAATGCTGTATACTATTTATAATGTATCTGTAATGCGTCCTCATTTAATTGAGTGTCTGCAAATGGGACGCATAACACCTTTCCCAAAACAAGAGTTGCGCGCAACATGATGTCTCGCCTAAAGAAACATGTCCATCATACGTTTCAAGCGACCTTCATCTTGACAAAATCGAGGGTTTATAGTCAAGCAAGACTGTCAGTATATCGTACCGTAGCATTCGCAAAAGCAGAAACAACACAAAAGTTCATCATTTATAAAGGTCCTGCATTATTATCAGGAGTCAAACATTTAAAACTGAATGTGACAACATCATTACCGTAATTGATTACCGTAGTCAAAGTCTATAATGAACATTATGCAAAGTGCATGCCGTACTCTAGACTATGGACTTAAAGATTGTTTTAAATTATAAGTTTTGTTACAGTGTATTATAGGAAACTGTTAATGTTCCATCTATATTTATGAACTACTTCACTCAAACCCCCAACATTCCCTAGTACACTAGCGATTATTGTTCGGCGCCCCTTGAGGGCGCCGGACATACTGTGGTAGAACTTTGACCTTAGGCATGGGGAATCAAAAGGACTGATAGTTGAGTATGTTTGGATTGTAATTAAAAATGTTTAAATGGCATTTAAAGCATGCTATAAAACGCACCAGAATAAGATATAAAACACAAGAGATAAAACTGCTTAGCGATTTCTTGAATTTCTGTAAGAAATGATGCACCAATAATTCAAAAATTATACAAAATCATTTCATTAAAACGATGTCTCCCGCGTGCTTATCTCCCTTATAAAATCAAATGGTTAAATGCGTAATACGAATTTTAGAAAAATTTAACGAAATTTATCGATCGTAATATCTGCGTTTCAAATGTTTTCACATTGTTCTCGATTTTAAATCGTTTTGATTAATTATTATTGGCAAATTACATTAAATGTTGCTAAGAAATGAGAAAATACGATGATATATCGGAAAGTTTTGGCATTTAAATTTCGTTTACGGGAAATCGCTAATTTTGTAATGCTTCATTTTGACTGTCAAATGCAGACAAATGTATTGAAAACGAAAGTAGATTTATGAGCGCAGACTCGGAATCAAAAATATTCAAAATTATGCGACTTCCAGTCGAAATGGTGTTATGAAAAGGGTGTAATAGATTTGTTTGAACCCATCCCCCTTTACTTTTGAAAATCCCCCCACATTTTTAGAGGAAGGGGGGAAAATCCCCCCTGCTTTTTAGATCCTAGATTGGACACTGCATTTTATATTGTTTTCTAAGCTGAACTGGCTTGTGCAAGATCAGCTTTACCATAGGCTGTCATCCATCTGTCTTCTTCTCAGTAACCAACACTGAAATTTTCATGAAACATTATGTTAAGCATCTTAGCATTGACCTTTCAAGTTTGTTCAAATTGGGTGGATCATGTCATTTACTACGTTATAAAATTAACTTATGTATAACCTTAAAGAAACAAACAGTCTGATTTAAATGAAACTTCATGTGTAGCATCCTGGTATTAATCAACTTCTCTCCAGTTTATTTAATCAGGTTGTTCAGGTCATTAACTATAATATGAAATAGGTTAAACCTATAGCCCTGTCCGATAAGGTCTTTTATTCTATACCTAATTTATACGTGCAATCGTAGACGCTCATTCGAATCACGTGACCGTACAATATATTCCCGTATCGGGACGCACGCGCGTACAAAATAACCCGTATTCTTTTCGTATTGTACGATTCACAGGTCCCATGTTAAACCTATGATAAAGACCGAAGCGCGTGAAAAGGTTCCGAATGAAAGTCTGAATCGACAGGCGCTCTAGATAAAGCGTTACGATAAAGCTCCTGTTGTCACCGGATCATTATTGTCGTCTGTATAAATTAGGTATAGAATAAAAAGATCATTTAACAGTGTTCTGTACAATACGGAATATATTTGGACTCGTACACAGCTTGGAAAATCATATTGGACTCGCCTAGCGGCTCGTCCAATATGATTTTCCAAGCTGTGTACTCGTCCAAATATATATCCGTATTGTACAGAACACTGTTAAATAACCTATAAATCTCCCCCTGATATTTACTTCCCTTCACGCTACTCTTGACTGATAAAAGATAAGAATCTCGATCTCTAAGAATTTTCTTACTTCCGGAGGGGTTTCCGATAATGGACATCGAAACACCAAAAAAGCGTCATTATTGCACTGTTTGTTCAAATTACCGAGGGAAAAACGAAAATGGTCGTTCGGTTACATTGCATAGGTTCCCCATGAACGATAAAGTCAGAACAGCTTGGATACGAAGACTTAAATTGATAAAGAAAGGCTACAAATACAATGTCACTCAACGCCTTTGCTCGGAGCACTTTGTTGGTGGCCTGTTTGAGCGAAATGCGGTGCCGTCGGTGTTTGGTGAAAAAATCTTCCAAACCTACAAAGTATGAATCGTTTCTTATATTTAATCTTTTCTTTTTTTCTATTTATAAAAATATTAACGAACATCTGCAGTTTTTTTCCCTGTAAAAGTCTATCAGCATTATATATAGTGGTGGGTGGGGAATTTTAAATATCAGTAAACAGTATACCATTTTAATTGTTTATTATATATGAATTGCTTTTTATTTCAAATGTAGATATTATTATATTTATTTTTCTACCCTTATTAATATCTAAAACACTGCAAGGGAAATGTATGGTAGGAAGATTGGCAAAGGAGGAAAGATGTACATTAGTTCAGACACACAAGAGATATTGTCTCACTTGCAATACATTTGATGGTTGATTAATTCCACAACCATATATTTACTTCAGGTAGACGATCTCGCACCTGTTGAAGAACCTGAACCAATGGAGACTTTAGCATGCCACGTTGATGATGCAGATGAGTACGCAACAGTGCAAGAAACGTTCAAGACAATATTCTCCCTAGAAGAATCTTCCGTGCACCTCCATGACTATTGTGGAATGGTGAAAGAAACTTCTGTTTCAAAGGCAGTCGATAAAGCAGAGCAGACAGATATTCCTTGTGCTAGTACCAATGAATTGTCCACACAAACTGACAAGCCTATGCTGAATGATTATTGTGAATCTGTTGATGCATGTGCCCAGACTGAATTTGTGTTTGATAAAAATGAAACATATTACGCCACTCCACTGATAAGTAATACTAAAAAGCAAACTACAGATGCTGAAACTCAGTGTAATAGACCTGTCCTTACATATGAAGATGTTAAAAATGATCAACAATTTATGTTTTATACTGGGGTACCAAATAAAAAACTGTTTGAGACATTATTTAATGAGATGAGTGATGCACAGGAGCAAACAACACGAAACGAACACAGCTCCAGTGGCGGTTCGGGTAGACCACGCAGTCTGCGACTGATAGACGAGTTTTTCCTTGTTCTTATGCGATTACGACTAGGTTTGTTGTTAGAAGACATAGCAGACAGATTTTGCATTTCAAAATCTACGTGTGGTGTAATTTGTGATCGGTGGATTAATTATTTACACTTGAAACTTGCTTTTTTGACATTTTGGCAATCACGTGCTTTGGTAGATAAGTTTATGCCAAATAAGTTTAAGCGTAAGTATCCAAATTGTCGAGTAATTATAGACTGTACAGAACTGTTTACAGAAACACCTCAATCACTGAAAAATAAATCTTTGCTGTATTCAAGCTATAAATCGCATATGACATATAAAGCTCTTCTCGGAATAAGCCCCAGTGGAAATATATCATTTGTCTCCGATCTGTGGTCGGGGGCTATAAGTGACAAGCAAATCACAAAGAGATCTGGTATATTAGGTCTATGTGAAGCTGGCAATGCTATCATGGCAGACAAGGGCTTCTTAATAAATGACTTAACAACACCACTTGGTATTCACTTGATAATACCACCATTTAAGACGAAGCGCTTTTCAAGGAGGGAAGTTGAGGAAACCAGACGTATCGCAAATCTACGTATAGATGTTGAACGTGCAATGGAAAGGGTCAAGAATTTCAAAATTTTACGTGGTGATATACCAATAACCTTGGCTCATTGCGTATCGAAACTGTGGAAAGTATGTGTAAATTTGTCGAATCTCCAACCTCCGCTTGTACAGGATGATATGCAAGATGACTGATATGTACATCACAATTGCCGTGCATATTTATTTTTAATTAACATGATTTACATGTGTAGAGGATCTTATATTCGTGTCTGTTTAATATTGAATTTATTAAGACAAGTTCGATAAAATTATAATGATGTGAGGCTGTTCCGAGCATCATATATATTTTATCCAACGAGTTGAATAAAGTCAATATTAAACAGGAGTGAATTGTATTTATCACACACCACTCCAGCAAAGACTCACAAGGCACATTTATTATTGTAGCTGCTAGATAATGTTTGTATGAGGACATTGTAAGTTGACTAGACAATTCTAATGCACACAGATGAACGGTATACTATTGGGTATAATAGACCTAACGATGGTTCACCTCCATTTGCATAATTATTACACTAGTGTAATATGATAATAAATATTACACTCCCACATATAATGTAGCCATTATATGCACACCAAGATGAACGGAATACTGTTGAGAATAATAAGACAGAATGATGGTTCGCCTTCATTTGCATATTTATTACACTCCCACACTGCAAGGTATGTGATAAATTGGGAGTATTATTTATATAATTTAGCCATTCTGATGCACACCGAGATGAACGAAATACTATTGGGTATAATAGACCTAACGATGGTTCACCTTCATTTGCATAATTATTACACTAGTGTAATAAGTAATAATATGATAATATATATTACACTCCCACATATAATTTAGCCATTCTATGCACACCAAGATGAACGGAATACTGTTGAGTATAATAGACAGAATGATGGTTCGCCTTCATTTGCATATTTATTACACTATTGTTATATTACACTCCCACACTGAAAGTCATTTGATAAATTGGGAGTATTATATAATTTAGCCCTCGCTCTTTCTAGGGTGAATGCAAAGAGATTATTTAACTGCTGTATTTGATTTTAAGGAAATCCTTCACAAGATGAATTGATAAGATTCCCCATGATTAAACTGATGCAATCGAGTGAAAAATCAATACACCTACCATCATGTGAAAGATTCATTATAATTAAATGTAGCAGTTAAATAATATCTCTTACATTTTAAAGGGATATAAGGCAATCTTGACTTTTTTAAAACATTAATATATTTAAACCTATGGTAGAAATACCAAGCACAATTTATTACATGTACATGACATGTATTTAATGATACTGCATTAATAAATCAAGGTGTTAATTTATGATAAGATTGCTGTATGTCCCGTTAAAATTATTTTCTGGAATTTATAGTTGTGTAAATTAACTGTTGATGCAGGGATTGAATTGTAAAACAAAAATTAAATTTATATTTAAATTTTAATGCACATTGTAGGCTAGCAATTACACCATTATGAATTGGAAACTGCAAAATAAATGTGTTAAACAATCTCACTTTATTCTTCTTTTATATAATAGTATGGACATGCTGTTTCAAATATATTTTCTCGAAAAGTGAGTCTATTCTCTGGAAAAGAGGTTTTCCTCGCTTCACTCTGCGAGAAAAGAGCTCTGGTAAAATAAAGTCTACATAAAATATGTTAACAGAGATGAGACAGTGGTCCCATAATTGGGCATCAAAAACAATCCTTTCTTTGTGATAATCCTTTAAGGTCCACACAATAAAATCACACTGCTTTGTGTTTGTAAGTGCCATTTGTGCCTGCACCTGATAATAGTATGCATGATTTTTCTTCAGTTTCAACTGTCCAGTTTCATATTGACAATAAAACTGCGGGTCCTTGGCGGCTTCCTCTAAAGTAGAAAATCTCCATTTATAAGGACATTTAATTTCAATCACACCTACAACTTGACCGTCAATTTTCACTAGTCCATCCGGACTTGCTCCTAGGTGTGGGAACTCCTTGTGCACACATAATCCACACAATTGCACGCTTAAATTGGGGTAGTTTTTTCTCATAACTTTGCAGTATTTAAGTCTAGCTGCAGGCTCATGGTCACGTCCCCATTTAACGATTTTATTATCAAAAGGGCAATATCCTAGTACACTCTTTACGAGAGATGTAGCTTCGTTTGTTTGACGACGTTTACAAACAGCCCCAAAATTGGAAGCTGTTATTCTACCAAGTCTTGCATTACGCCACATTTTGTTATTTTGTTGGCCACGCGTGATTTTTTCTATTTGCTCACATTCATCTTGATTCAAACTCAATGTTTCATAATAGTTCTTGAAAAAGTGGACACATTTTTCGCTTCTCAAGTCACATGAGTCCGCAAAGTTAAAGTTAATTTTATGCAACGGTGGCAGTAACACTTTTGGATTTATTCTTGGAACTGAATCTTCTCATGTGAGTAGCCAAGCGGCATGAGGTGCACACATCCTTAGTTTGTCAGCAAAAGACTCCAAATTGACTGGAGTAACCTGCGGCTTTTTAACAACATCTTCACGTTTGTTTTTCTCTTCGATTTTTGGGGAGTCGGCTTCAATATCTATCCACTTGTGTTTTTTAAATGAAATGTTCTGTGCCTTTTGGGGACTAAGCTTTCGCTTCCTAGGCTGGTTCCATTTGCATTCTTTCGATGTTGATACATCAAGTCCATCTCTCTTCCTGTCTGAAATGTCCACCAAGCCGTGCAGAAATGCCGCAACGTGGTTACAAGATTCCCCTTCTCTGAAATGAGAAAAATCATTCAACTGTTTTTATTTAAGAAAAAAAGATAACCAATCGCCTTAAACTCAAAAACATTGACAACATATAACTTCAAAATAAGTTAATGTTCAAATTAAATTGGAAATATAATATTCAAAATCCTAATAAACGGTAAAATGTACGAGAGAAGAATGAAAATGTGCAATGTAACACCTCATTTATGACATGTGATTCTCAAAACTGAGGCGACTTACTCTGCAGAATACCTAAGTTTATTTATTGTCGAATATAAAACATAAGCAAGTACATGTATAGCTTTGACCGACTTTAGGGTCAAAGCACAAGTGGCCCAGTCGATAAATATATATACACAACAAGTATGGGGTTTAACGTCGCTTTTAACAACAACAATATTTTTGTCATGTAACGACTGTGTTCAATTTACATAAACATGACACCCCACCCAGTCACATTACACGGACACCAATCGAGGGAGCTACTCATACAATGTGTGTGCTCTACCACCATACAACAACCCTACTATCATTTATAAACATATATTTATCAATATATTGAATAATTTCAAAACCATGAGATAGTTCTGGGCAGAAAGAGATACATTTAATTTACGTACCCAGCGCTACAGTCACAGCCAGCAGCATGGACGTGTCCAGTTACTTTTGCCATACATATCCATACAGTATAGTCTGGTTTCTGTGTCACTGTCTGTGTTGGTAGGGATGGGATGACCTTTGCTTTTACATAGCAATGTGAATTGTCTTGTGAAATGTCGTGGTAATAAACAGAATGCACATGTCCGTCTTCATAGAACACCTTCGCCTTCAACTGTCGTTTAGCATTATTTGGTCCCAAGTCGAGCGTTCTCCGTTTGCTCAAAACCATATAATTGTAAAGCTCGCTGTTATTAAACATAGGAATATGTCCAGTATCAGCACTCCAACCATCTTTTAAACGTATAGGATCTGGAAGAACCTCCCCGAGCGGTGAAATAAACCTTTCCAATCGCCTTTGATTTGCGTTATTTTCGTCCTCTAAACGCAACTCGTCTAAAGGTCTTTTCTCCAAAGAATTTGCACCTTTCGCTCGCTTCACCAGCTCGGCCTTTTTCCCCGATACGTACTCTCCATGGTTGCGTAGGTAACTTTTTAATTCATTCACAGTTAAACTGTCAAATTTAAGATTATTATCACTACGTTCCGATGAATGATTTTCGTTGTTCGACGCCATGATAGATAAATAATACCCTCCGGAAGTAGAATTAATTTTAGCTTCTCAAGGGAAGTAATTACGCCACGGGCAGATAAGACCTTATCGGACAGGGCTATAGGGCGAGCCGCTGCGTATGTATGCAACGGTATGTGCAAGTCTAGCTGCGAGAATCGTAGCTCTTATGGCGTGTACCTATACCATGGTAGGTACATACCACCATAAGAGCCATGATTCTCACGTCTGGTCAAATCTACCTGTACGTGTCTTATGAATCGTGACATCCCACCCCAACAAATTTCAATGTGTGTGTGTGTGTGTGTGTGCTCGTGCATTACTATCTGACTGAGGACCTCTGTATGAAAACACACCAACCGTCCGAGGACTTCTCAAACGTCCGAGGACTTTTTACGGGTCCTCGCAAGAAAACTAGTTTTGATTAGTTAAAAATCGTTATAGGTATCACGTGACCAATTTTCGGGGAAGACCTCGTTTGATAGGCGAAATGAGAAGTGTGTGTACAGGGTGAACACAGTTTACGCTTTCCGATAAACACACATTATTTCGGACTTTCGGTTTTAGAGAAGAAGTTTGTCTCGAGGTCATTTCCACTGAGGTGCCATTTCCAGCGAGGTAGGTTTCCATTAAAAGTCGTTTAAACAGTAGTTTTGAATAAATGATAGGATATATAATGCAGTATTGTTTTAATAAAACAAGAATTACACTATAGACCTAGATTGATCATTAAATTTTAAATGCCAAGTGAATTGTGGGAGGGGTATTGAATTGAATTGAATTGGGGTTTTAAGGCGCACCAACACATGGAAAGGTTATATGGCGCCTAAAAGGCATGAACATGCCAGGTTCATCTTCCATGTACATCGAGATAAAATATGGAAAATGGGCCTAGAACCTTCTCACCCTGAACTGCAGAGTTGCTGCAAATTCTATCGTAGAAACTCCATTTACGCTGGAGCCACGTTATTGTTTTTCTGCCACTGCTCTTTTGATGCGAGCGAGATAGCACCTGAAACAATGCAGGGATCATGATGAAGACCTTTAATGAACATGAACAAAAAATGATAAAATGAACATGAATTTGGGGGGATTCTACCCCTCTGCCTACCCCTCCAAAGGGATCTGCAGTGGCCGTATTCTTTGCCCCCGTGACCAAACGGGGCCCCCGGCAACCACACGGGGCTGGGAGGGGTATTGAATTTAAAACACAGGAAATGTTTGAACTCTGAGTTTTAGACAGCAGTTTTGAGTATACGATAGGATATGTGTTTTCAATAAACTAGTATTACTATAGATTGATCTTTGAATTAAAAAATTAAATGCAAAGTACATTTAAGGTCGAAATTGTGGGATGGGTCTTGAATTTGAAACACAGAAAATGCTTGAACTCCCGGTTCAGGGTGTGACAGAGAGAACTTGAAGAATTTTGACATTTTCAGTTCAGATGCCGAGATGTTTATGAATTTATATGTGTGGATGAATTACGTGGTGTTTACTTTATTACAAATATATTGACAAATTCAAGCCAATTTTCACATTTTGATTGAACACAAATTAATGTAAGCCTTCAAACTTGAGCGGCAGAAGAATTTATTTCCTCAAAATTAATGACGATATCTGAGTACAAATAACGTTATACATATAATAATTTAATAAATAATAATATTTAGGTAACTAACGCAATTGAACCTGCACTTATCTGCTCAAGGAACCTCATTGGTAGAGCAATTTAAGGTACCTAAATCCATGGTCGGGAAACAAGAATTGTGATATTTAAGCACAAATGATAGTTTACATTGCAAATGACAGCCATTTCTGATAACAAAAAAATCCGGAAAACATGGAAATATTTTTTATTTGTTGATGTATGAATCGATCTGGGATTACTTCTATCATATGCGCATTAAAATGCTGTTTTTAGCGATAAATTTACTTTCTCTCATGTTTAAATTGCTGAGATCATTCGGGAAGTTTGGTTAAGTTAAGCATTGATAGAAATCACGATTATGACCATACACCACTGGACATGGGGGAGGAAAATCTCTATGTTCACAGCCTATGTATGCCATCTTCGGGATGGTTAAAATTATGTACTATTGATTTTATGAATATTGAGTTCTGCTCAACCCCGGGCTAGAGGGCGTGAGCGGTAGCTCGCATATTTCACTACCGTTCATGAACAGTCTCAATCAAACCGAGACTGCAATATTTTGTATGTGTCGTGTTCGGCCGTTTCCAAAGGTCCATTATCATACTCTTTTATTATAAATTTACGAGTGGTGTCAACTAGAATAGAAACGAGCACTATTATGATATCACGTTGGCTGTTGTAAATCTATACCATTTATTTCTTCGAGAACAAATCATATCAGTGATTCATTTTAATGTTCCCCAAGGAAACCGGTAGAATATAGCTTCGGCGCTGTCCATGGATACGTCTGTCCGTTCGTAAGTTACTATCGTTGTGCGTGTCTTTCGCATGTATGGATGGATTTTAAACGGACACACAATCTGGACGTTTTTAGAAAACATTAAAGGAACACACGGCAAGTGTTTGAAGTGTTTTGAATGGGTGTTTCGATTTATATATCCACTATCTTTTTTACTTTGAGCCTTGTAACGTTTAAATAAATCAAATTTAAGTATTCACTATTTCATCTTAATAATTCAGAGCTCCAGATAAGGTGCGTATTTGCGTAAATAAAATGGTAGAAAAAGCAATATAAATACAAAACCATATGCAAAAGAAATGTTTGGCAATTCCTCGCAAATTGCTTGCATATTTGCAATTTTTCATTTCTAATCGATCGCGTATTGGCTCAGAGTTCTCACAATATCTCGAAACAAAATCAAATATAGGTAAAATACCGAAACTGCCGAGTGAACAGACTGGTTCCAAAATTCAGTTTTAATTGTGCGCGATTTACTCAATTTTGCCTGCACCCTTTTTATATCATGTAGGCGCTCGGCGATCTAAATCAAGCGTCGGTTAAAAATGTCGGCGAATGTAAACAAACGAAAAAAAACACTGCAAAAAACACAAATAAATATAATTAGTAACTGTTTTGTCCACAGTAAGTCAACGGTGGCAAAACAAATTTCAAAAATAACCTTAGATGACATACTATTCAATGTTGTCCAAGATTCACAAAGCATTGTTCAAGATATTTTATCTGATGTGTTGGAAAACGTTGATCGTAAAACGCAACAAAAGCAATCTGGGAACCGTGTAAATATATATACCGTAAATGACTCAAACGTGAGTACCATGTTTGATTATATGTTTTCTTTGTTGTTGGTTAATTTTACAAGGAAATACCCAATTGAAAACATCCGGGTAGGGTAAAAATACCCAATTGAAAAATAAATGAGGTAAAAAAATTATGTCCAAATCCTTATCTGGAGCTCTGGTCTTATTATAATAAAAGTTTTTATATATTATTGGGGCAGTAATATAAAAAATTAGAAACATGCAAAAACAAATGAATTAATACCAGGGTCCGACAAATCACATGCCCGGAGCCTGCGGGCTACCAAAAGTCGATGTTCGGACTACCATAAATTTCATTCGTGAACCTGACGGGCTACTACAAATTTCCTTTTGCAGTAGCCCAGTCAAAACCAGATTTTACCCTAAAATACTGTTTTCACAGCTATTTAATCAAGATAAGATTAGAAAGTCACGCGCTAATATGGTGTTAAAACAACACGAGCAATGCATCAGCAGTGTTTCTGCAGGTCTCAATTTTTTAGGGATCATCCTTGACCCCCTATACAATAAACTGGGGGTCATTTTATATATATAGTGGTCATATTTTTTGGACATGCATTTTGATGAATAGACCATGTCAGATCTATAGATATGCATTATAGATTGATTAGTAAACGTCTACTTGACCTCAGACTAGTGTTGGTAATCGGTTGAAAATTCATGATCGATTATCAGAAATTTCAACCAACCGATGATCGACCATTCATCGATTAAACATGGCTTCCATAAAAGACACAAGTTTAAGCCTTTTTCAGACTATAATGAAGAAAATAAACACATTTCAAGTATGTTCTGGGCATTACATTATTGAATGAAACTGGCCAAGCATTTATTTTTAAAACTCATTTTATTAGCTCGACTATTCGAAGAATAAGAGAGCTTATGTTCAGTTATCACCCCGGGGTCGGCGTTGGTGTCGGCGTTGGCGTCGGCGTCCCACAACAAGGTTTGCGTGTAAGCTGTGTTTACAAGTCTATATCTCTTACATTTCTTATCCTAGCACAACCAAATTTGGCCATGGGCTTCCTTATAGCATTATATTAAGGGCTGCATAAGCAATTTTGGTTCCAGTAACCCATGGGCTCCCATGGAACCCAAATTATAATAGCCCATAAAATGTGTCCCATTTCACATCAAATTTTGCGTGTAAGCTGTGTTTACAAGTCTATATCTCTTACAATTCTTACCCTAGCACAACCAAAGTTGGCCATTAGCTTCCTTATAGCATTATCTTAAGAGCTGCTTAAGTAATGTTGGTTCCTGTAACCCCTGGGCTCCCATGGAACCCAAATTCTGATAGCCCTTAAAATGTGTCTGTTTCACATCAAATTTTGCGTGTAAGCTGTGTTAACATACATAGCTGAACTAAATTTTGGAATTGGTTTCCTTATAGTATGTTGTAAAGGGTTGGATAAGTAATTTTGTCTTCTGCAAATTCTGGGCTCCCATGGAACCCAAATTGTGATGTCCCATACAATGTGCAATTAAGGCAGATCTAGGTTTGCATGTAAGCATGTATATATCTAGTCTCTATCATCCAGACACACTCAAGCTGACTGCGAACGCTAGCGAGCGTCTGGACTCACTGTTCTTTAAAAATTTTGACCGATAGATGGCGCCAACAGTCAAAACTGACTGCGACGTGACGTCATTTTGATTGCAACATGAAAGTGCACGTTAAATTACGCGCAACATAAGTTCCAATGGGATGTGTGAACGTACTTATTAAATATACAATAAACTTCGTTTTTATTGTAGTTTCTCTAAAAACATAATATAATCTTACAAAATGATGTTTAAAATTTAATTTTTAGCATTAATAGTGATCCGCTGACTATGTTTGGAGTAATTTTATTGCACAACATTGTGCGTAACGTCACGTAATTTTTGACGCCGTTGTGACGTAGGGGGTGATTCCCACGGATTTCCATAACAAACTGAAGTTGACCAATCAGAAGCCGGTGATTTTTGTTTGTCCACACCTCGTTTTGATGTCAAAAATGTTAAAGAAGCTTTACTCCAGACCATCGTTTGGACTTCTTTGAGAGAAGTCTCGCGAGAGGTCTGGATGATCGAGACTAGTATATATCTATAATTTTGGTTTGGGATTTCTTATAGCATTATGCATCTTATTCATACTTCACCCATATTGGGGCATGGCTCCCTCCTCCCCCGCCCCCCCTCCCGCCCCCACTCCCACCCCCTCCACATTTTTTTTTTTTTTTTACATATTTCTGTGTTGTTTTAGTCAATTCTTACACATATATATATGTTGCCGCTCCCACAACCCCCCCCCCCCCCCCCCCCCCCCCACCCCACCACCACCCCCACCCTCACTTGGAATTTTTTTTATTTATTTTTTTACATATTTCTGTGTTGCTTTTGTCAATTCTTAAACATGTTGCCCCGCTTCCCCACCCCCGCCTCCCCGCCACTCCCAACCCCACCCCCCGCCTCCACCACACACTCGGAACTAGATATATATATATTTTTTTTTTACATATTTCTATGTTTTCTGGTCAATTCTTACACATATGTTGCTCCCCCCCCCCCCCACACACACACGCCCCTGCTTCTCTCCCACCCCCACCCCCACCACACACACACTTGAAACTCTTTTTTTTTTTTTTTTTTTTTTACATATTTCTGTGTTGTTTTGGTCAATTCTTACCCCTCCCAACCACAACCCCCCCCCCCCCCCCCCCCCACAAACACCACCCCAACCCCCCGCCCCCACTGAAGATTTTTTTTTTTTTTTTTAATTTCTGTACTCACCCCAATCGAAATATTTTTATTTTGTTTTACCATATTTCTGTGTTGTTTTGGTCAATTCTTACATAGCTTCTTACACATATATGTTGCCCTCCCAACCCCCTGCCTCTCCCCCATCCCTACTCAAAACTCGATTTTTTACATATTTTTTTTACATATTTTTGTGTTGTTTTGGTGAATTCTTACATAGCTTCTTACACATATATGTTGCCCTCACCACCCCCACTCCCCCACCCCACACCCCACTCAAAACTCGATTTTTTTTATTTTTTTGACATATTTCTGTGTAGTTTTGGTCCATTCTTACACATTGTTATGTTGTGCCCCCAACCCCACCCCACATTGTTGTAGCCTTGTTTTCTGATGGTATATACTAGCTATAAATTTATTATTCTCTGAAAAATCGAATAGTCGGACTGCGCTGTTCTCCGACAGCTCTTGTTTTCTTGTATATTTTAGTACAAGAAAATGAAATAAGCCATCATTTTACAACCAAGTAAAGCCGATCAGGAAAAATTGTAATCGATTAATCAGATCAAATGCGTAACTGATCGATGATCGATCAAAGCGATTAATAGGAACAGCACTACCTCTGACAAAACATCACATGTCAGATACATCACTAAAATGTCCCCTTTCATGTCAGACATGCATTATTAGTTTAGACATTTTAATTGTTGTGTTTAAATTATTTGTATAAAGAACAAAGGAATGAAGGAAAAAGAAGTTAGCCAACGTTGTTTCATTTTGGGTTCGTATGCATTTGAAGTGGCCGTATCATGATCATCTACGCGCTTTTATTAAATACAATACTTTGCTATTGTTAGCTCCACTGATCAGAGATCAGCAGAGCTTATGCCGTGTGCAGTGTCCGTCGTCTGTCCGAGGGCCATTTTAGTAGCCTGTACAGAAGGAAAGGGTCATTTTTCAACAAGGGGCCTGGCCCCATGTTTTTTGTGCTCAAATGATAGCAAAGAGCTAGAAGACCATAACCCAAACAGTTTTAAAAAAAGGCCCCGTCTGTAGGCTGTCCAAGTTCATTAGACACAATTTGTCCACATACTTGGACAAAAAATAGAGGGTCTTTATCTGAAAGAAAGGGCCATTTTCCTTCATTTATGGCCCCTTTAAACATGGCCCTTTAAACATAGCTCCTTGCTATATTCCGTTCGTCCGTCTATCTGTCCGTCCGTAATTTTTTTTGTATCGACTACTCCTCTGAAACTACATGACATATTTTCACGAAACTTTACAGAAATGATGCCCATGAAGTCTAGTTGATCCCAATCTCATTAAAATCAGATCCAAAATATTCGCTCCACTACTTTCCGCTATTTAGATCTAGATGATCTGGACAACAGTTTCACTAATGCAAACATTTGACGCGAAGCGTCGTTTATAAATAAGATTGTATGTGAGAATATACGTATTTCATTGATAAAGTATGTGATTTCATGTATATCTTGTACATGCTAGTGCATTATTCCAAATTCAGTTTAAAAACGCAGCGATGTTCGAGTGACAATCCAGTGTCATTAGTTTTAGCGATTTCAAAAGAACTAAGTTCAGGGTTATAAACTTTTGTCAGTGTTATATATCCTTACCAGTAGTGCTTAAACAATCAAATGGAAGACCCAATGTATGCTACATGCTGTCTTTTTTAGCTCTACTGGCAAAAGGCACTTTTCGTCCGTCCGTCCGTCTGTCCGTCTGTCTGTCTGTTAGCAATTTTATAAAATCGACATCTCCTCTGAAACCGCTTGAAGGATTTTAATGAAACTTCATCACAATGTTACTTGGGAGGGCCCCTCTCAGATTTGTGTTCTTCGCGGTCGCCAGTCATCCAAGATGGCCGCCATGGCTAAAACTAGGTCAAATTTAAGGAAATTTCAAAAGACATCTCCTCCGAAACCAGTTATTCCGTTCTACTGAAATATCATATACATGTTCCTTGGGTTGGCCTCTATCAAGTTTGTGTTTTTCGTTATTTGATCTTTACCAAACTTGCACAGATTGTTAATATCAATACAAGCTTGGCCAAGTTTGAAACCCAGTGATATTGGACTAGTTACTCCATTCATTTCATTTCTTAGGTCATCTATTAACATTAAACAAAATATTGTATTCATGGTAACCCATCAATTAAGGACATTATAATATGTTTGTTTTCTTACAAGAATAAACACAGTGCGCCCATATTAACACATATTTCTTGTTGGGTCCTCTGACAGTAAACACAGTCTCAACTTCACTGTAACACACCAACCGAGGACCTCTTACTATTCTAAAGTCTCTATTAACAATAAATACAATTTCCTCTTGGTAACAAACCAATTAAGGACCTAATCTCTTGGTGTTCCGACAACAATAAACACTGTGCGCCTATTGTATCACATATTTCTTGTTCGGTCCTCTGACAGAAAACAAAGTGTCAACTTCACTGCAACACACCAATCGAGGACCTCTTACTATTCTAAGGTCCTCTATTAACAATAACCACAATTTCTTTATGGTAACAAACCAATTAAGAACGTCATCTCTAGTTGTTCTCAATTAAGGACCTTATCACATGGTGGTCCGACAACAATAAACACTGTGCGCCCATTGTAACACTTATTTCTTGTTGGGTCCTCTGACAGTAAACACAGTGTAACACACCAACAGAGGACCTGTTACTATTCTAAGATACTTTTTTAACAATAAACACAAATTCTTCATGGTGACGCACCAATTAAGGACCTAATCTCTTGGTTTTCAGACAACAATAAACACAGTCCGCCCACTGTAACAAATATTTCTTGTTGTGTCCTTTCACAGTAAACACAGTATCAACTTCACTGTTACACACCAACGGAGGACCGTACTATTCTTAGGTCATCTATTAACAATAAACACAAATGATTCATGGTAACCCATCAATTAAGGACATAATCCATTGGTGTTCTGACAAGAATAAACACAAGCGCCCATTTTAACACATATTTCTTCTTGGGTCCTCTGACAGTAAACACAGGCTCATCTTCACTGTAACACACCAACCGAGGACCTCTTACAATTCTAAGGTCCTCTATTAACAATAAACACAATTTCTTCTTGGTAACACACCAATTAAAGACCTAATCTCTTGGTGTTCCGAAAACAATAAACACTGTGCGCCCATGGTAACACATATTTCTTGTTGGGTCCTCTAACAGTAAACACAGTGTCAACTTCACTGTAACACATCCACCGATGACCTCTTAATATTCTAAGGTCCTCTATTAACAATAACCACAATTTTTTCATAGTAACACACCAATTAAGGACGTCATCTCTAGGTGTTCCGACAACAACAAACACAGTGCGCTCACTGTAACACATATTTCTTGTTGGGTCCTCTGACAATAAACACAGTGTCAACTTCACTGTAACACACCAACCGAGGACCTTACTATTGTAAAGTCCTCTATTAAAAATAAACACAATTTCTTCTTGGTAACACATTAATTAAGGACCTAATCTCTTGGTGTTCCGACAACAATAAACACAGTGCGCCGGGCCCCACTGTAACGCATATTTCTTGTTGGGTCCTCTGACAGTAAAGACAGTGTAAACTTCACTGTAACACACCAACCGAGGACCTCTTACTATTCTAATGTCCTCTATTAACAATAAACACAATAACTTAATGGTAACACACCAATTAAGGACCTTATCTCATGGTGGTCCGACAACAATAAACACTGTGCGCCCAGTGCAACACTTATTTCTTGTTGGGTCCTCTGTCAGTAAACACAGTGTCAACTTCACTGTAACACACCCGTCGAGGACCTCTTACTATTCTAAGGTCCTCTATTAACAATAACCACAATTTCTTCATAGTAACACACCACTTAAAGACGTCATATTTAGGTGTTCCGACAACAACAAACACAGTGCGCCCATTTTAACGCATATTTCTTCTTGGGTCCTATGACAGTAAACACAGTCTCATCTTCACTGTAACACACCAACCGAGGACCTCTTACTATTCTAAGGTCCTCTATTAACAATAACCACAATTTCTTTATGGTAATACACCAATTAAAGACCTAATCTCTTGGTGTTCCGAAAACAATAAACACTGTGCGCCCATGGTAACACATATTTCTTGTTGGGTCCTCTAACAGTAAACACAGTGTCAACTTCACTGTAACACATCCACCGATGACCTCTTAATATTCTAAGGTCCTCTATTAACAATAACCACAATTTTTTCATAGTAACACACCAATTAAGGACGTCATCTCTAGGTGTTCCGACAACAACAAACACAGTGCGCCCACTGTAACACATATTTCTTGTTGGGTCCTCTGTCAGTAAACACAGTGTCAACTTCACTGTAACACACCCGTCGAGGACCTCTTACTATTCTAAGGTCCTCTATTAACAATAACCACAATTTCTTCATAGTAACACACCACTTAAGGACGTCATATTTAGGTGTTCCGACAACAACAAACACAGTGCGCCCATTTTAACGCATATTTCTTCTTGGGTCCTATGACAGTAAACACAGTCTCATCTTCACTGTAACACACCAACCGGGGACCTCTTACTATTCTAAGGTCCTCTATTAACAATAACCACAATTTCTTTATGGTAATACACCAATTAAGAACGTCATCTCTAGGTGTTCCGACAACAACAAACACAGTGCGCCCTTTGTAACACATATTTCTTGTTGGGTCCTCTGACAGTAAACACAGTGTCAACTTCACTGTAACACACCAACCGAGGACCTTACTAATCTTAAATCATCTTTTAACAATAAACACAATTTATTCATGGTAACCCATCAATTAAGGACATAATCTGTTGGTGTTATGACAAGAATAAACAGTGCGCCCATTTTAACACATATTTCTTCTTGGGTCCTATGACAGTAAACACAGTCTCATCTTCACTGTAACACACCAACCGAGGACCTCTACTATTCTAAGGTCCTCTATTAACAATAAACACAATTTCTTCTTGGTAACACACCAATTAAGGACCTAATCTCTTGGTGTTCCGACAACAATAAACACTGTGCGCCCATGGTAACACATATTTCTTGTTGGTTCCTCTGACAGTAAATACAGTGTCAGCTTCACTGTAACACACCAACCGAGGACCTCTTACTATTCTAAGGTCCTCCATTAACAATAACCACAATTTCTTCATGGTAACACACCAATTAAGGACGTCATCTCTAGGTGTTTCAACAACAACAAACACAGTGCGCCCACTGTAACACATATTTCTTGTTGGGTCCTCTGACAGTAAACACAGAGTCAACTTCACTGTAACACACCAACCGAGGACATTACTATTCTAAGTTCCTCTATTAACAATAAACACAATTTCTTCTTGGTAACACACCAATTAGGGACCTAATGTCTTGGTGTTCCGACAGCAATAAACACAGTACGCCGGGCCCCACTGTAACACATATTTCTTGTTGGGTCCTCTGACAGTAAACACAGTGTAACACACCAACAGAGGACCTGTTACTATTCTAAGATCATTTTTTAACAATAAACACTATTTCTTCATGGTGACGCACCAATTAAGGACCTAATCTCTTGGTTTTCAGACAACAATAAACACAGTGCGCCCACTGTAACAAATATTTCTTAGTGTGTCCTTTCACAATCAACACAGTGTAAACTTCACTGTAACACACCAACCGAGGACCTAGTACTATTCTAAGGTCCTCTACTAAAAATAACCACAATTTCTTCATGGTAACACACCAATTAAGGACCTAATCTCTTTGTGTTTCGACAACAATAAAGACAGTGAGCCCACTGTAACATATTTCTTGTTGGGTCCTCTGACAGTAAACACAGTGTCAGTTTCACTGTAAAACCCCAACCGAGGACCTTATTATTCTTAGGTCATCTATTAACAATAAACACAATTTATTCATGGTAACCCATCAAGTAAGGACATAATCTGTTGGTGTTCTGACAAGAATAAACACAGTGCGTCCATTTTAACACATATTTCTTCTTGGGTCCTCTGACAGTAAACACAGTCTCATCTTCACTGTAACACACTAACCGAGGACCTCTTACTATTCTACGGTCCTCTATTAACAATAAACACAATTTCTTCTTGGTAACACACCAATTAAGGACCTAATCTCTTGGTGTTCCGACAACAATAAACACTGTGCGCCCATGGTAACACATATTTCTTGTTGGGTCCTCTGACAGTAAAGACAGTGTCAACTTCACTGTAACACACCAACCAAGACCTTTAATTATTCTAAGGTACTCTATTAACAATAACCACAATTTCTTCATGGTAACACACCAATTAAGGACGTCATCTCTAGGTGTTCCAACAACAAACACATAATTCTTGTTGGGTCCTCTGACAATAAACACAGTGTCAACTTCACTGTAACACACCAACCGAGGACCTTACTATTCTAAGGTCCTCTAGTAACAATAAACACAATTTCTTCTTGGTAACACACCAATTAAGGACCTAATCTCTTGGTGTTCCGACAACAATAAACACAGTGCGCCGGGCACCATTTAACACATATTTCTTGTTGGGTCCACTGACAGTAAACACAGTTTCAACTTCACTGTAACACACCAACCGAGGACCTCTTACTATTCTAAGGTCCTCTATTAACAATAAACACAATTACTTAATGGTAACACACCAATTAAGGACCTTATCACATGGTGGTCCGACAATAATAAACACTGTGCGCCCATTGTAACACTTATTTCTTGTTGGGTCCTCTGACAGTAAACACAGTGTCAACTTCACTGTAACACACCAACAGAGGACCTGTTACTATTCTAAGATCCTTTTTTAACAATAACCACAATTTCTTCATGGTGACGCACCAATTAATGACCTAATCTCTTGGTTTTCAGATAACAATAAACACAGTTAGCCCACTGTAACAAATATTTCTTGGTGTGTCCTTTTACAGTCAACACAGTGTCAACCTCACTGTAACACACCAACCGAGGACATAGTACTATTCTAAGGTCCTCTACTAACAATAACCACAATTTCTTCATGGTAACACACCAATTAAGGACCTAATCTCTTTGTGTTCCGACAACAATAAAGACAGTGCGCCCACTGTAACATATTTTTGTTCGGTCCTCTGACATTAAACACATTGTCAACTTCACTGTAACACACCAACCGAGGACCTTACTATTCTTAGGTCATCTATTAACAATAAACACAATGTATTCATGGTAACCATCAATTAAGGACATAATCTGTTGGTGTTCTGACAAGAACAAACACAGTGCGCCCATTTTAAAACATATTTCTTCTTGGGTCCTCTGACAGTAAACACAGTCTCATCTTCACTGTAACATACCAATCGAGGACCTCTTACTATTCTAAGGTCCTCTATTAACAATAAACACAATTTCTTTTTGGTAACACACCTGTTAAGGACCTAATCTCTTGGTGTTCCGACAACAATAAACACTGTGCGCCCATGGTAACATATTTTTGTTGGGTCCTCTGACATTAAACACATTGTCAACTTCACTGTAACACACCAACCGAGGACCTTACTATTCTTAGGTCATCTATTAACAATAAACACAATTTATTCATGGTAACCATCAATTAAGGACATAATCCTTTGGTGTTCTGACAAGAACAAACACAGTGCGCCCATTTTAAAACATATTTCTTCTTGGGTCCTCTGACAGTAAAGACAGTGTCAACTTCACTGTAACACACCAACCGGGGACCTCTTACTATTCTAAGATCCTTTTTTAACAATAAACACAATTTCTTCATGGTGACGCACCAATTAAGGACCTAATCTCTTGGTTTTCAGACAACAATAAACACAATGCGCCCACTGTAACAAATATTTCTTGTTGTGTCCTTTCACAGTCAACACAGTGTCAACTTCACTGTAACACACCAACTGAGGACCTGGTACTATTCTAAGGTCCTCTACTAACAATAACCACAATTTCTTCATGGTAACACACCAGTTAAGGACCTAATTTCTTTGTGTTCCGACAACAATAAAGACAGTGCGCCCACTGTAATACATATTTCTTGTTGGGTGCTCTGAACGTAGACGCAGTTTCAACTTACTGTAACACACCAACGGAGGACTTCTTACTATTCTAAGGTCATATATTAACAATAAACACAATTACCGGTGCGCAGTGTTGCAGTTATACCGGTTAACACACCAACTAAGGACAGAGCCATTGCTTGACGTTCCAAAACTCATGTCATAACAGCGGTGCCTAAAGTGACTGATTATCTTAACATCATCTACGGGCCACAACACCAATATCATTTACCAATTTATGTTCATAAAAAAGTAGTTACAGGGCAACGTAATTGTTCATGATGTTCTCTGAAATATTGGAAAATTAAAACTCATCTCAAATCCTGAATCCGCATCTGCCCTAAGTCGTAAGAATGCCATGAATGAATTGAATTGGGTTTTAAGGCGCACCAACATATAAAAGGTTATATGGCGCCTAACAGGAATGAACATGTCAGGCTCGTACTCCATTCACATCAAGATAAAATACAGAGAATGGGCATAGAACCGTCTTACCTGCAGAACTGTAGAGTTGCTGCAAATTCTATTGTAGATACTCCATTTACGATAGAGCCACGGTTCCACGTTTGCATGCGGTGTGGCATGATAAAGACCATGAATGAACATGATCAAAATGACAAAATGAATATGAATTGTGGTGGGCGGGTGCGTGTCATACCCCTCTGCATGTGACAGTGTGTTTGTGAGATTGCAGTGATTGTATTCTACTCCGGATACCACACGAAGGAAACATGCACTAAACATACTTATTTTAAATAGTTGACCACCTGTGACATGTACATATGTCTATGATTACACTCACAATCCAGCATACAAGTCAACGTCCACACTATTTTCGCGCTATTAAAATTGATAATTTATCAGTAACTTAGCATGTAATCGGACATCTTGACATCAATATGTCAATTACGATCCCATTTGTCGATTTATCTCGGCGTGACCCAGTAGACGTGAAACCCCGAAGGACCCATGTTCAAGCCCCATCGGCGCCACATATTCGTCGGTGCGTTCTTGGTCAGGGACGTACACCGGGGTGTCTCATGCATTGGGAGTCTATTTTCCGAAAAAGAACCACAGGAAGCCAGCTTTAATAAGTTGAGACAGAAATCAAAGTTGGTTTATTAATTACGTCTCTGGTGCAGGGTAGGTTCCCGAATTCGATCTGTTGTCTCCATATATAGGGCGGCTTAAAAACGTTGTTTATATAGATCTATATATATACAAAAAAAGAGGATATCTTCTCCACCTGAAAGTGAAGACTAACAATCTATGGCACTAGCGTCCTATTCTGGAACTATTCAAACACCCCAGCATGCGGTTGTCCTTATATGAATTCGCTATTGACGTTTACCGTCCAGCATTCAATCTACATATTTTTTTTCAGTCTGAACATGTTATGGTATCCACCGCCGAATACCTCCCCCCTCCCCCCGCCGAATACCCCACCCTCACTCCCCAAACACACCAACTACACGTTCGCAACTCGAGGCTCTGGCTACGTCCCTGCATAGTCATTTTGTACTAATTTCACGGTTAGATATTTTACTATTTAAATTTGTTTTTCACTTTACATATTGTTTTGTTTGTTTTGCCTTTAATCTTGTAATAGATATACTAGCGCAATAAATTTATTCTATTCTATTCTACACCTTCACCGTCATGGTCACGTGCTTAGCAACACTACTGACGTGTAAAATTCAGCTCATATTTTCCGCAAAATGTGTTGTTTTCTTTTGCCTTCTTCATTTTAAGAACATATAACAGCAGCAAATTAATCAATAAAACATTTTTTGAGACAAAAGTGTCTTTAACTCAGAGTTATGTGCAAAACGTGCTAAAAATTAATGACATTTCGAGACAAGAGTAGTTTTTCCCTGGATTTTTATGCATGGCTTATCTGCATTAGGGTATTAGGTTGACATGAAAAATAAATTGGAAACCGATAATCGAAGGAGGGTTGCTGGACTAGTTACTCAGGATTTTTTTTGTACAAGTTTAAAAGACAGTGGTGACTTTGAAACTATTATAACTTAATTATAAATAAATAAAATAGTTTTACGCTGAGCCCTGGCATTTCATTGTCAAAACTCTCCAAAGAGCTCTATAATCAAAATATGTTCGATTTCTTCATAACATGCATTACCTGCACTGTTCTCTCCAAAATGTTGTGAAAGACAATCGAGGTGTTTTTGAATGTGACAACTACGGTTATGTGATGAATATAACCATACAAAATGGTGAAACTATTAACCATAGAAATAAGCATAATTGTCCAAGTTATGTTTCAACATTATAGTTAAGATGAGTTTGTTTTTTTACCGGAAATGGAGAAAATAAATAGTATGCAAGATACTATTTTTTCCTTCACATATTTAATTTGTATTATATACCTATTACTAATTAATACATTGTAATTGTATTACCTTCACAATACAAAAACGTTAATAATTTCTATTGATCCTGTATCACTACGAACAATTTCTGATTTTGTCTAACTATCCTACTTTTCAACGGATGACTTTTCAAGACCTTATCTATTAAATGGGCAAATGAAAAAGAGGTATAATTCTGTAAAATGTATAACAGAGCTATGGCACTTGTTTGTACTTCCTCTAAAGATAGTGAATTTATGTCAAGCAGTTTCTGAAGTATGAGCTTGCCGAAAAAAAATAACGGTAATAGCAACACACACTGACACCGGGTCGAATAGACTAACATGCCTTTTTGCGAAAATCTAATTCATAATTGATGTGAGAACTACTTTTTGACACCACTAAGTTTATTTCCCCATATAATATATGATATTACTGATTCGCTAATTACAATTGAATATAACCTGCGGACTGCACTGCATATATTGCAAAACTGGTTCTTTGAAAACGGCATGGTATTAAACACTGAAAAAAGTCCTATTGACTACAACACCTCAGAAGTGCGTAATACTAAAACACTCACCTATGTCTTTAAACTACAATAACATTAATATTCAATTGTGTTATTACACTCTCACACTGCATGTTATGTGATAAAAGATATTACATCATACAGAAGGGCGGATAGGAGAGAACAAACTATAGTTATCTGCCTAAATGCAAATCCTCAAGTGATCAGAACAGTGTGTGTGTGTGTGTGTGTGTGTGTGTGTGTGTAGTTCTAAGGTTTAAAGTCCGTCCGCCTGACGCGATGGGCACAATAGAGTCTGGACTTTTAAAGATGTAATTTTGAATTTTGAAGTTTACATAGACCTTGCCAACAGGTCTGTTTAATGTCTGAATATGTGCCAAAAACGGTGTCAACATCAGCGTTAATTCAACCTAATTTCGTGTGTAAGTGATCAGAACAATAGCCCGCACCAGTATATATACCCACGAAACGCGCCAAAAGAAAATACTCAAACCTTGTAACCGAGCTCAAATAGAATGACGATATCATTACTTACATGCTGTTCCGATACGAGAATAATTTCATTCTCTTAACACTCACCCTTCTCACAGGAGTAACACGACAACAACACTTAAGTAATAAATGTATATTTATTATTTTTATGGTATAAGCCATTGGACGACCGACTAACTGACATTATTAACATTAATTAATAGGAAACACTTCACCTTCAAATTATAATACGATACATAATAAACTACACCTATGTATAACTACACCTATAAACTATAAGCGTTTATTTATCCTCGCTATATTGCACTAAGCATTTTAGCGAGCAGACCTCGGTTTAAAGTCGCATCCGAAGGACTGATAAACTATATCAATCTCTCACCACAGACTTGCGACGGACTAGTATTTGCCAAACTGAACCCAGATGTAATTAAGCGAGCTATTCAGTACAATATAAATCAAACGCAATACTTCCCCACCACTGAATAAACAAGGGAGATATAGGCTAGTCAGCGTAGAATATCACCTTGAAGTAATTGCAAAAGTTTCAATAAGTATCACCTGCGAAACATCAACCTTAGACATGTATTCAGAAAAAAGTTGCACTTCCGTGGATGATGGGAAATTTGTTTAATTTAAATTTTATTTTCGATATTTATCAATATTTAGGATTCACAATTTATGTCCTGAATGGTACACCATACTCGTACAAAACAAGTTTGCACGCGCCATATTTGAACTTCCGGAATTATGTAAACATCCAAAGGCAACTGTTTTTGCGAGAAATAACAATGAGAAAAGCGTGTTTGGCCATGTAAGTATATTATTTTCTCCATATTATGTATTTATTTTGATTGTATTACGCGTCAGCGTTTATTCTTGTTAAAAAAAAACAGTTGTTATCCAAATCAGTTGAGAAAAGTTAATATCACGAAAATCAACGAAATTTCATATTTATTGTCGTATTGTACCATAATACCCATATAAAGTTACCCGAAATGGCTAAATATGATAAACTAATCAAATAAAAATCGAATTTGGTAATTTAAAATGGAAAAAATAGCAATAGCATAACACTGGTTTTCGCCGATTTTTAAAACTACGGAAGCCCGTACGGGTCATAAATGCGTAATCGCGCGAAATATAGAAACATCATTTATGCGTTTTAAATCACATTTTAACTGCATTTTATTGATGATGTTCTGTTCTTTTGTTCATTCAAACCCCATTTTCTCTTTAAAAGGATGCATGATGTGTAACATCTATATTGGGAAAGCCAGTACGGTAGTCGTTGGAAAGGAGCCATTGTGAAGCTATACCATTTGGAAATATACTTCTAAACAAGAGAATGCCCACATAGTGGTAAGCAATAACTGAATTGATTAATAGCCTGTATTTTATTTCTATTTTATATATTACATTACAAATTTGTTTAGTAAAGAAAATTTCTTTTAAAATGTTGCATTTAGTTTGCATTTGTTTACTTAACATATTTATTACGGATCCTATATAGTTAAAATTGTTTACTGTATCACACTTTTAGGTCCAAGAAAATAAATTGTTTTATGTTAAATCAGTTAACTTTTAAAAAGTAAAATATTGAAATGGCGTATCCTCAGTACATATATCTACTATGATATGATGGTTTGTATTATAATTCAGATACATTTATCAGGAAATGTATCTTTCAAATTCACCCTATTTTTTAGACCAGTATTCAGTGAGACCTAGTCAGATGAAGGCCATGCATCATAAACTCTATCGTTTGGCAGCCAATCCAGTGGCCAGTTCATTTGCTTCTCCAAGGTAAAGTAATGATTGTAAATAAACAATTTATATGATTGTAATTGTTTTAATGCAGGTACTCATTAATAATATTAACAAGTTATGTTATAATAACGGGAAGAATATAAATTATTTGTGAGCTTGAACATCCACAGAAATAAAGATGAGTTAAATTATAATCTCTTATTCTATTGGAATAATGCAGAACTTAATTTTGAAATTTCAGGATGATGGATCATGGGTTATTGCTCAGCAATGTGATGTGACCATAGCCATCTGAAATGGATATTACAGTAAGTGAATTGCATTTTTAATCACACTGAAAATACATGTTGTTTTACTGTCTTTATCATGCATTAGCATGATCAACAATGATGAGATGACACCCTTTTTTCTCTTCATCATACATGTTAAACCAAACAATAAATTACTTCCAGTTATTATTTAATAATAATCCCTAGTCTTTCCAACTTTTTTTGGGGTTAAATTATCAAATTTATGTAACATTTGCATGTTTCGAAAATGAAATAGTTTTTAAATAAATTGTATCTTTTTTTCAGCAAGAGTGTTCTTTCTGCAACTTACCCGTTGATGATAGCAAACCAACTGTTGTACTTCGTGGTAAAGGTTGTGACACCATCAACAGAACCAGCAAGGACAGACTCGCGAATATTCATGTTGTTCCGGGTCAGATAGTCCACACAGACTGTAGACGTGATTTTATTCACCCGAGAAACAGTTCATCAAGCAAATGTGACACTAATAATAATAATAATTATGTAACACGTTCAGTTGTAACATTTGATTTTGAAAACACATGTATTTTTTGTGGACACCATGCCAAAATTAATAATAGGAAAAGAAGTGCTGATGTATATCCCGTTAGAACAATTGAATTTCAAGAAACTATAAAGCAAAAATGTATAGAAAGAAATGATTCATGGTCACTTGAAGTACTTAACAGAATATCCTCGGTTCTTGACTTACCTGCTGCAGATGCAGTCTACCACCAAAAATGTAATGTTAATTTTAGAACATCAAGGCAACTTCCTCGAATGTATTCAGATACATATGAAACACCACCAAAGAAAAGTCCAGGAAGGCCTGATTGTGTTGACATTAATGAAAGTTTCAATCATGTAATTTCTTATGTTAAGGAACATGAAGGTACCATACTGAACTTTGGTGGGCTCGTCAAGGTAATGGAAAACTCATGTGGAGAGAGGGCATATTCCAAGAAGCATCTGAAGAGCAAGCTTCTTGATTACTTTGGTGATAAAATCTCCATTAGTACTCTGGAAGGAAAGGAAGACAAGGTCTGTCTGAGAAGAACACTTTCAAACATTGTCTACACTCATTCTAAAGAAGAATGTAGCTCTGAAGAAGAAAAAAAGAAGAACTTAATACAAGCAGCAGCAAAAGTTATCAAAACTGAAATTGATTCAATCAAACAAAACAAGGATTACTTTCCAAATGCCAGTTCTATTTCTTCGACTGAAGAGAACAAGAAGTATTTACCAGAAAGTCTGACATTGCTCCTATCTTCACTGTTCTCCACTATTGACGATGTCAAGTTGGCTTCCATTGGTCAAGCTATCATCCAAGCCTGTCATCCCAAGAGCACTCTTGCCCCCTTACAGCTAGGTTTAGGGGTTCAGCTGCATCATCAGTTTGGGTCAAGATATTTGGTTGATCTGCTACACAAGATGGGATTTTCTGCATCTTACACTCTGGTTCAACGATATGAAGCCAATGCTGCAGCTACTTTGAACACCAACTTGCCAGATTTTTTCCCTGGAAAATTTCTACAATTTGTAGCTGACAATGTTGACCATAATGCATGTACCTTAGATGGCCATGGAACATTCCATGGAATGGGCATAATAGCATGTACAAGCCCTGGATCCGATGTGAAGATGGCAGTACCCAAAAAAGAAATATCCTTGGAAGATATTGTAGCGCTTGGCAGGATCAGCATTAAGTATTTTACACACATCGATTCTGATGAGCCTCGCTTGATGTTTGAAGACATACAGACTGACCACTTGGTTGATGAAAGACAGACAAAGAATGAACACTTTGACCTATTTTCGAAAGTCATTTGGTCTCTCAACACAAGAAGGCCAAGCTGGTCAGGGTTCATGCAACTATATTACAGTGCTGAAGAAGAGTATCCGGGAAAAACAGGGATATCATTTATGCCAATGATAAACTTAAACCCAAGCGATGCAACATGTATCAACTCAACCTTGCACTTTGTCTGCTCACAGTCGTCGAAGTATGGAGTTACTCCAGTGCTTACCTTCGACCAGCCATTGTTTCAGAAGGCCACTAACATTGTATCATGTTGCACAAGTTCAGATCCGTTGAAGAAAATAGTTCTCCGATTGGGTCGTTTCCATACCGAGATGAGTTTTCTAGGCAGTATTGGGCACATCATGTCTGGTTCAGGCTTACAGGAATCAATCGAGACGGTGTATGCGCCAAATGCTGTAACACATATGATGAATGGTAAAGCTGTTGCACGTGCCTTACGTGGACATTTCTTGGTAGATACAGTCCTCCACGCTATGCTGTTATCCAAAGCAGTGAATATTGATATACCTGCCATGGAAGAGGATGTTGGTTTGCACACCAGTCAAACAGGAAACTCAACTCCTGGAGAAGCTGATGCTCAAGATTCACGATTGACTAACGAAACCGGCTTGCAAAGACAACTATCTGAGATGTATGAGAAGTTGACACAAAAGGAGATGAGTAGCAATGAGATCGCACAGAGTGAAACTTTGCAAGTAGTAGCAGCTAGAATCATAGAAGAGAAACAGAAACTTACGCACAACAGGACTGCATCTTTGTGGTTTCAGTACATGGATATGGTGTCCATACTCCAGGAATTTATAAGAGCTGAGAGAATCGGTGACTGGAATGGACATCTCATTACTTTGAGCAAAATGTTGCCTTACTTTGCTGCCTCTGGACACAATTTATATTTGAAGTCTGCACGCATCTACATACAGAATATGTTGAAATTAGAGCAAGACCATCCTGAAGTTCATAGGCAGTTTTTAATGGGGAATCACACCTTGCGCAGAAGTGAAAGGCACTGGGCTGGCTTGTCGACAGACCTTGTCATAGAACAAGTACTAATGAGGTCACTGAAAAGCACAGGAGGAGTAACAAGAGGCCGTGGCATGTCAGAAACGCAAATAGCTGTGTGGTTGATGTCATTGCCTGCAAATGCAGAAATAAATAACGCTATGCAACTGTTCACCGGTACAGCATTTGTTACAAGTGACCAGCACAAGGACACCAAACCTGCCCGAACAACAAGGGATGACAAAGACACAAGGACGATACTCGCATTTATGCAAGATCATTCTCCTTTTGATGAAACAGACGGAGTACTGAGAAATATTGAGACTGGGGTAGCAGCAGGTAGCAGGGTAAATGCCGAACAAGCGAAGGCTATTGGAGAGAAGATCGTAGCAAATATGGCAGGACAATTTCTTGATGAATATTCATTTAAAAGATCCAACCAGGTCGTTACCCTTGGTGACAAAACATCAGTCAGAATTGCTGGGGAAGCAGTTGCAATTGACCCTCAACTTCTGTTTCAGCGCCTCACAGCAATAGCAGATAGATATTATGAAGATGTGTCAACATTATTTCAATACGAACTTTCTAGCGTACCGTCATCCCTTTTTGACAACACAGGTTCACCACGATTAGCACAGAAGTCACAGCTGGCTGATGCAATTTGGAAGATTGGCGATTGCGCTCTCGATCCAACTGAAAATGACACTGACAAGAGAAAGCTACATGTTATCGACGGTGGATCATTGTTGCACCGAATTCCATGGACAAAAAATATGACATTTGGTTCCATATTTGATCTATATCTGAACTACCTCACTCAGAGATATACTGAACCAATTGTCGTGTTTGATGGCTACAATGACGGACCTTCTATCAAAGACACAACACATCTACGCCGCTGTAATGGAATTGTTGGAAATCAAGTCAAATTTGGGCCAGACACTCCTTTCAAATCGAAAAAAGACACATTTCTAAGCAACTCTGAAAATAAGCAAACATTCATTGAACAACTTGGTAGCCATCTGTTTGACCATGGAATCACTGTGCGGCATGCACCAGGGGATGCAGATATGCTAATTGTTGAGACAGCCATTGAATTCGCACAACAAGATATAACATACGTCATTGGAGAAGACACAGACCTTCTTGTTCTTCTTTGTTACCATGTGCAACACTCATCAAATAAAGTGTACCTGCGATCCGATATAAGGCAAAGCAGAGCATCACCAAAAAAGATTTGGGACATTCAAAAAACCCAATCTGTTCTAACTAGGAATGTATGTGACCTGTTGCCTTTCCTACATGCGTTGACTGGCTGTGACTCAACGTCTCGAATATATGGAATTGGAAAGGCATCTGCTTTGAAAGCGTTGGTTGGAAATTCAGACCTGCAGGAAGTTGGGAAGCAGTTCATGGGGAGTAGGTCTGAGAAAGATGTAGGTCAACTAGGGGAAAGAGCAATTGTTAGGCTATTAGACGGAGATTCGTGTCTACCTTTAGATACACTGAGATATCACAAGTTCACGGTGAAAGTAATGACAGGAAAATCATTTGTGCAAGTTCATACATTACCTCCAACATCAGACGCAGCATTCTTTCATAGTCAGAGGGTGTATCTTCAGAGCCAGATATGGATCGGAAACACAATGCTGAAACCTGAAGACTGGGGGTATGAACTGACTGATAGCAAGTACACGCCTGTGAAGTGCTCCCTACCGCCTGCACCTGACAGTCTTCTGAATGTCATTCGTTGCAATTGCAAAAGTAATTGCGATAACAAAAGATGCACTTGCCGAAAACATGGCTTGGAATGCTCTCTGAGCTGTGGGTCATGTCGGGGTGTTGGATGTTCTAATTCTCCTACCCTTGCTGAATTAGACATTGATGAAATTGTTTGAATTTAATAATCACTTTCAATGTCCTACTACACATAAATGAGTATAAATAGTAAATACTCTGTTAAAATATTCAAGATCAGATTATTCAAAGTGATTTATGAATCTATAATATTTTCGCTTAATGATACTACTTGTATGTTAATACATATTTATTTAAGTATCATGTTACAAACATTTCACCTAAAATAGACAATAATTTCTTTATACCATTTATTACCAAAACCATAATTTAAAACGACAAGCAGAATCAGAATGACATTTGTACATATGCACATGTTTTTGTTAATGTGTACTTGATTATTAACTCAACCAAAATAAAATTGTGTAAGTGTATACTTATTGCATCACTGATTGTATATATAATGGATTTTACTATAATAGTATAATGTTCAATGAACATCTACATATTGTGTTGATGCATTTTCAATACTGTTTATAAAAATAATCATGAAAATATAATAATTTGTTCATTTTTTTCTTATTATAATAAGTGGGTGGGGTAATTTGACCCCTAATTATAGTTTTCCCGGGCTATAATATACACTTGAATCGAACTACGGCCAGGTTTTTACACTTGTAAGTTTTATAACAAGATATGGCACCCTTTTGTGAGACATAGTTTCATAAAACATTGATACATGGTGAAATGTATCCGAAAGCTGTGCATATTCCAAATTTTTACATTTTTATCGGTATGTAAGTTCAAGGGTGATATTTTCAAATTTCCCACCGTTGTTCAGAATGCAACTTTTTTTCTCAAATACTAGTGATATTTTCCTAACAGAAAACATAGAAATGAATTCTTTTGCAATAACTTCACACTTAGATGCTATTTTGGGCTACGTTGACTAGCCTAATACTAGTTTATGCCTACTTTATATCATACAACCAATACAGTTTTTGCTTAGGATTTCGAGCCTCTTGTATTATGGGGTTGGGGGTGGGATGGGGAGAATTTCTATTGGCAACAGTAAATCACTGTTAGCCATGCAATTTCATGAGAACATTGTGATATTCAATTTTGATTCAGATTATGAGGCCCACCCAATAAAGCCTTTTTGTGTGCAGTCAAATATAAACACACAACAGAAAGTTGTTCATTTAATGCTTTGCTATCATTTTTGTTCTAGAAACAATAAAGAAATATCAGACTAGTTTTGTATTTAAACTAGCTAAATTATGAATATGCTTTTCTAAATTACAAAGTTGTGTTTAGCTTTTCTTACCCAAGACAATATTTAATATAGCAATGTAACACAAAGAAAAAACTACAAGCGGACCTCAATTTATATACCTGAGTTGATCGGTCATGGAGCATGCAGTCAGTAAATACACAAGATTCCCATGCTTTTTCAATGACCAAGTAGCGATGGGAAATATGTCTTAAAGACACATTTCGAGCCTATTGTATTTGGGGGGGGAGAGAATTTCTATAGGTAACTGTAAATCGCTGTTAGAAATACATTTGCACAAGGAAATTGAGATTATTAGGTTTTTGTCAAAGGATGAGGCCCGTCCCATAAAGAGTATAATAATGTAGTAAAAACTATAACCGTTTTGCATTTTATGTGCACTTGTATATATGTTAAAACAATTATGCATAGATGGATTTTCTTAAAAGACCCGTGTTAACTATTAATAGTTTTTGTATTTTTAGCACAATATACTCTATTATAAGTTACTTCTCTGCCATGTTTTAGTAAATCTCATATGCAAGAAACTCATCGGGACTTCAAAATTCAAAAATCGTTGTCATCTGTCAGTGTTTCTGGTCACTTGAGCCGAAGGCTCAACGTGATGTTTTGGAACCACTCTTCAACCGTCGTCCGTCCGTTGTCTGTCCGTCGTCGTCGTTATATTTTGCTTCTTATCACTTCTAGTTCGTGTGTTGTTGTTTGATATTAATATTAACAACAAGAGAATCGGTAGAACCGATGGATGCATCCCGAAAGTTACACAAAAAAAAAGTAATGTTTAGTGTGAGTGCTTCCTTATTCAAAATGAATCCGTATGGAACTCTATTATGGTCCGGATAAGAATTTTTCAAAAAAGGGAGATAATTAAAAAAAGTAGTGAAGCTAGAGTTATGCTTCCTATGAACTGCACTCTGTCTGATTGTCCTAATCATTCACACAAACTTGAATCAAGCATACTTTTTTGAATTATGCTCCGGAAAAAAGTGTGACGAGCGGACGCACACACGGACGGACGGAAAAAGCGGCGACTATATGCTCCCCCATAATAAACAATCTAGTGTTTTTAGTTACAATATATTTTATATAAAAAACAAAAGGTAATAGTAGAAAAGAAAAAAACTGTGATGGGGCCTCAATATAATGTCTCTGTGGTAATCAGTCAGCGAGAAGTAAGCAGTTAAAAAGCATGCTATCCATGATTTTTCAACGACTACAATCAGCTGGGAAATGTGTCTTGTGGACCCTATGATGACGCCTACCTAAAGCCCATTGGGACGGTGGCGTTTGATGTTTGTCCATGATCTTTCTTGTCGTGCCCTTAATGGTTTATTCTCTTACTGCTCTGGCTTCTGCAAAGTCATTGAGTACCTTCATTGTGACTTTCTAGGCTATTGTTTTTTTTGTATTATATTTACACGAGCATATTTGTGTTTTACTTATATTGCCTATTGATGCTGCCTTGTTGGTTAGAGATTAGATCATGGCGGGATATCTTTATTTACACTGTCCTGTTTTAATGGGATGACAGTAGGGTAAGTGTGAGGTTTGGTGCACCCTAGAACCGGTTTAAACCCCCAGTGGCCTACTTTGCCACTGACCGTTCCAAGGCGGTAGCCCTATTGTCAACCCTTTTTGTGTTTGTGATGTCGTTTGCATTTATTATTGCTTTTGCCTTCTTGTTTGTCTGTTTGCGTGTTTGTTTCTGTGTTTTGTGGTTTACTGTCCTCCTTGAATGCTACTTTCCCTGTCCGATCTTTTTATATTTCTTTAGAGGTTCCTCACAACTGCCCAAAATGAAAAAAAAGTAAATTTAGTTGTATATGTGATTTTGTTGGAATTTGTGCATGTTTTGTATATCATTTTAAGCATCTTCGAACCAAGATTTTGAAAATAATAATGTTTTTGCAAAAACAAATTTATTATTATTAATATTTTGTAAAAATGGAACCGTAATTTGGGCATCATACGACAGAATCTCAAGTTCTTTTTATTTTACGGCTTTGGAAAAAATAATTAAGAATAAGTCAACTTCAATGTCTACCTCAGGCAGTGCCTTTTGAATTTTGTCAAAATTTAATGTCACAATACCCATAATTTATAAAAAAATATAAAACACCTATATTTTCAAATATATTTACAATTTGGGCCTATTTTTACCATTGTCATTTATATCTTCACGTGCATGCTTGCACGGGATATTATGGAGGTTTGACAGCTGGATATGAGTACGGTTTTATGAATGTTTCATGCTGATCGGGAGGCGATCGCATAAGCAACCAACTTTAGCTAGGTGAAACAATCATATAGCTACCTTTTGTCAAATGCTGTATAAAAATCATACATATCCAGAAGAAAATTGCAATATTATCATCTTTTTCGCGATTTCGGAAGTGCCAAAAAACATACACCGGAAATTATAACCGAAAAAGTAGGTCCCACGTTGCAAATGTGAAAATATTAAAGGATGTAGTAACTGTCTAATATTTATAAACAATTAGGATGTGTATGATCTAAAATAAACACGAAAATAGAAAACTTTATTAAATTTGAAAAAAAACTCCCCATCTTACTCGATGAGTTTGAGAAGACTATTTCTGGCGTAAGAATACCATTTCGCCAAAACAGAGTGAAGCCAGAAAATTATTATAAACGAAAGTCGGCGAACCCATAAATAACGCGACATCTTATGTCCGATCAAATAACAGTATTGACGGTAAGGTTAAATATAACAAGGATGATATATTGCATGTTCATATTATCTTTTACTAGGAACTTCACTTAAACGCGTGTATTTGGTTAATATGCATCTCCACTGTCTAGGGCAAAAAATGGCGACATGCAGTTCAACACGAGGTCACTTTCGAGGTCAAAATACGTAACGTTATATTAGCTGGCATGGAATTTTCAGCTTGGCACAGCCTTCAGTGTATCAAAACAGATTATTTTCATTATAAATTTTCATTTATTTCTCATTTTGAAGTAACTTGAGATTCCGTCGTATGATGCCCAAATTTCGGTTACATTTTCACAAAATATTAATAATAATAAAAAAATTGTGCAAAAACATTATTATTTTCAAAATCTTGGTTCGAAGACGCTTAAGATGATATGCAAAACATGTACAGACTCCAACAAAAACACATATAAAAACTAAATTTACTCTTTTTTTTTCATTTTGGGCAGTTGAGAGGAACCTTAAGCAACTTTAAATGGTGATAAATTAAACATAACGTTTCAATAATCAATGGAACCAATTCAACCCGGACAACATCAATATCCTGAAATGTCTTCAAATCCATAATATATAAGTTACTGCAACAAGATTTACTAAGAAATCTAAATTTGAACGTATTAACTGGTCAGTCATCCACCGCTGAATGGCAACAAATTAACGTTCTACACGCCTGCGCCCCCTGTGAGAAACACTCACATCAAGAGAAATTAATTATCGTCTAATTTGCTTCTCTCAAACAACAATAATTACATTTGTCTTTGATCTTATTGAAACATCTGCCAACATCCTTTAAACCTTGTTAACACGTTTAATTTGTCATAGGTTAATGGCTGTTAATTAAATAAAGGCCTATTATTAGATACATAAAATAGGAAAAATATAGCATTTTGAAAAAATTCCAAAAAAATTAAAAAAATTAAGCATAATGGTACGGTTCCAAAAACCAATATTAAATCTCGATATGCATGGTGACCTATACATTTAATTGAATATATATTGTCTAAATATATGTTCAAATAAGTGCCTAGGAAGTTTGAACAAATTCTGTTATTAGGAACATAACAAAAAAGGAAAATATACCATTTCTATATAATTTCATACAAAACTTGGCCTTTTAGCATAGGGGTAGGGTTTCAAATTATTTTTCTAAACAAGCATGGGGACCTATAATTTTTATTGCACATTTTGTTTTTATATATGTTAAACTATGTGCTTAGAAAGTTTAAAAAAATTCTGTTATTGGGAACATACAAAAAAAAGGAAATTTTATCATTATGGGCTAACTTGTGCATAAATTGTGGTAATGGTCTCAACAGATTTTGTAAAAAAATATAGGTTTTACATAAAGATGAGCTTTAAATGTTATTGTAATTAAATGTTCTTTACTTTAATACAATTTTAGCAGAATTGTGACCAATGAATAAATGATAAGACTTCAAAAATATCTTATTTAGCTATTTCATGGACTTGTTCAACTTTTTGAACAAATTGACATGACGGTGGCATTACAAATTATTTTTTAAAATGTTAACAAGCATGGTGACCTACCATTATTTTTGCCTTTTCTGTCTATATATATAACAGACTTACTGTACAAAAAGTTTAAAGAAAATCTGTTATGTAGAAAAAAACTATAGAAAATGTCTTTAATCTGAGTTCTATATATATTACCCCATTAGCAATACACATTGATTTAATAAGAAGGCTTGACCAAACATAATAATATGTTTGCAAGGTTTAGTTTTGTATTTTCAAAAAGAAATGTTATACCTTTGCGAATCTCTAAGATCATAGGAAATAGCATGATTGCAATATCCCTGAAGACAGGCACCGATAATAGGCCTTTTTCTAGATAATACCTACTTTGGTTCGTGTATTTATCGTAATGTACCTCTCAAAAGATTCAATTATTGCCCGTCGAAATGTCGGGTGTAATCTAACATAATTAGAATGTGTTCAAAGACAGTACCATTGATAATACAAATGCCAACGGAATGATTAGATGGTGTTTATATCTATAAATCAAACCGGATATACTTCATCTTTTAGTGTTCTCTCATTTGCAAGCCATTATACGAAGATGAAACGAAGATGAAATGTATGATACACTTTGATCTAGACCATGTTTCTGTAAAAGAAAGAAAGACAATTATCTCAATTAATTTTTTCGTACATACAATATGTTATACAAAATATCTAGTACTGAGGCACGCATTTTGGAAAGAGCGTGGCACAATGAACAAGAGCTGGTATCAATGCTATAGAGCTTGTGCCAATGAAAGATACCTCTAACTCAATTGGTTTGATGATTGATCGTTTTTGATTAACTGTTTTCTGATGTTCGTATATAATACGTAATGTTTTATATTATCATCGCGTGGCGCAGTCGGTAGTGCAGTGGATTTGTAACCGGAGGCCCGGGTTCAATCCTCCGTGGTGCCACTGAGTTTCGTCGGTGTGTTCCTGGGCAAAACACTTTCCCTTAGCCTCGTCCGTCGGACGGGGACGTAAACCGGGCGGTCCCGTGTATCGGTCTATCCTCCGAGCACGTTAAAGAACCATAGGAATCTATTCGATAATAAGAGTAGGGCACGGTTTCCGGATTCCTATGTATCCTTCTCCTCTCTCTGGGGCGGCTCTAAATAACCTATACTGTGTTGATGAGCCGTTAAACAACATGCAGTTCAATTCGATTCCGAAAGTTGACTCGAAATATATCTATACATAACTATATATATACTTCTCTAATGTAAAATTCGTCGGAAGTTTTTTATCACAAACTGCGTCGACTGAACATGTCAGAGTGACGCAATTTGTAATAACCTTAAAAAGAAACATTGGTGTTTGAATCCGTATTGTGAATGAGTGGGTGATGCATAGATCGATAGTTTAGCACAAGACTATTGTAACTCAAAAAGGATATGTTTCCTATGTTAATGACATCCCGAAGAAATATTTATAACAGTCGTAAGGAACATTTTCATTGTTTGCAAAATGGTCCGAAATGACTTCAAAACATGGATTGAGAAAATATATTATTGCGCTTAGCCGACGAGGTTACTGTGTCGACGATTCTAACTAAGAGAAGTCTACTGACTTGAAGTCCTCCATCCATTGATGTTGTCTCCAAAAGGCTACATTAATTTTATTGTTTGCTTGTTTGTATATGGTTTTACGGCTCTTTTAACAGTTATAGTCATATCGAGCCGGTTTCCTGGGTGACTTACAAGTACTCAACACGGCCCATTATCCTGACACCGAGACAGTCAGTCCTTGTATGGACCGAGCGCTTAGTGAAGGAGCCACTAGTACCATTTTAAAGATCCGACCGGTTATCGAACCCACGACGCTCTATCACTAAGACACCGCCGCGGTTAATGGTATTGTCCACCCGTGTCTGCATATTAAAATAGGTGTTTGGTATATTTTCCATTTCCACTACCTTGCCTCTCAAGTTCATTATTCACGGGCGATTGCTGCTTTCCATGATGTAAGATGACATGTTCTTGCATACCGGACAAGGATATCCGTCATTTTACCGGAGCTAGATATTTCCATCTCACCCTAGGGTCGAGATAAAATTCAAGCGCGCCAACATCCGGTATGCAGGAAAACATGCAAAACGTTAATACCTGGCGGCATCAACGCCTAACATTTCTCTGATATGCAAGAAAAAGAATATATCATGGGTATTCGGTTCAGATAGGGAATTCCAACCCTCGGTATAAATGTTTTGATGCAGAGCCTCGGTTCCGATAAAAAAAAGTATACCTCGGGTTGGAATTCCCTATCTTCACCGGATACCCATGAAAGATTCTTTTATTCCCATTTGGGCAAAAACTATTTATGTGTGAAAAATGCGTTTCCGTTAAGATGAACAGAATAAAACGAGCAACATTATTTGGAGTCCACTTTGAAAATGCAGTGGTTTAAGGGTTAATATTCAAAGATGAACTATGGTCCAAGTATCGGTATATTCAGATGATTCCGCTATTTCAGTTCGTGATGAGCCCACTCATCAACTCATCTGTATCTGGTTTGCACTGTTTGTTTTGCAATCGCCGAGATGGTACAGACCGCGCGGGTTTGAATTCCACTGGAAGCGACTCTCATATGTAATGAAGTATCGATTCTTACGGATGTCGGAAGGTGTATATTACTGGTTTACCCATTAAAAGGTGGGAGATCTGACTCCGCCACAAAAGAAAAATCGAAGTTAAACCACATACACACAAACCTTCTGACTGTGGATCGAATCAATCTGTGTTAGCGGTCACTTCTACAAAGCATCCCCACTAAACAGCCATATTCTTACACATATAGCTATATAAACAGCCACATGTTCTATATCCCGTTTATACAATGTCAGTGGAAATCCACTTTTATTAAGCATTTACCTGCCTTAAGTGGTCACTTTCGGTCTTTCCCTTGAGTGACATTATCCCCGAGTGACGCATTTACGCGGCTTTTGAAAACAACGCAAATCCAGATTAGACAACCAAATTTCTACAGAAACATAATTAGGTGATATTCGCTATACAACTTTTTGTTATAAAAAGGGGCATCGCAGATGGTATTTGGAATTTGCAAAAAAATACGTTTTCTCTGAAACCACTGACCCAAAACGAATCAGACTTTATTAGATCTGTCCTAGCCTTATCTCCTTTGCGAACAATGTAAATGGTAGGTGTGCATGGTCTAGTGGTAGAGCGTCGGACTTCGATATCGAAGGTTCCCTGGTTCGATCCTCGACCGTACCATGTTCATTGTGTCCTTGAGCAAGACACTTTACCCACGATGCTTAGTGCTGGTTCTCCCCCAGGACGCCAAGTGTGGTTAGTATAAGTCACGGGTTTCACCTACATGTACAAATAATACACAATGAATTTATGCTTTTATTTTGAATGTGTCCACTATAAAGGTTTGAGGAGTAAATTTGTTAAGTCTTTATGTCCGAAATCCACATACATGTAAATGCCGCTTTTGAAAACGGCGTAAATGCAGATGAGACGACTTACCAGGTTTTGCAAAGTTTTCCAATCTGATAGTGGATAATACATACATATGAAACAAGATTTTTCTATGGTCAGCTGACTTGGACTCTTTAGAAACCTATGAGTCCGAATCAACCGATGATGGAAAATTTTCTTTATGGATATTCATGCAAATTCCACCATCAGATTAGAAAATATTGGAAATCCTATTGAGGCGGCTCGTTATGAGCCATAACTGGTGTCAACAATAATAAGTATTTTATTGTGTCTGCGCATGCGGACCAGAAGAGGAAAAGGCGAAACAACGACAAATGCTACATTGTCGTCTTTTTATTCTGTCGTCTTTTTTAAAGTTTCATGGTTTGGTTTTCGATTCAGAACCAAAAGACGACATATATTGACCGCGCCGTTTTAGTCGCGTTCCGAGGCTCGTCTTTTCGTGCCGCGCGTTTTCGTTCTGGCGCGCTTTAGTGTTTTCGTCCGTGAAAAGGCGCCACTCAAAATAACAACAATAAAGTGTACCAAATGTTGTTTTTTCGCTTGCAAAAATACACTGGCAGAAATTAGCCACCATATAGTTGCAAGACAATTGGACCATCATACCAAACTCCAACTTCTTGAAAGTTATGACCCACAAGTGCCTAAATGGAACACCAGTCAAGTCAAACAAGTAAAGGTTTTACAGTGACATTCCCTGTTCCTCTTTCCGACAACCCTGAGTCTACCTATTAACACATTTAGTGGAGTGCGTGGTCCAGTGGTTGAGCGCCGAACTCCTGATCAAGAGGTCGTGGGTTCGATCCTCCGTCGCGGCCACGTTATTTATCCTTGAGCAAGATAATTAATCCACATTGCTTAGTACTGGTTCTACCCAGGAAGCCATCGAGAGTGATTAATCTAAGTTGCAAGAACTTGTTTCGCAATCGATGTAAAATAAATATGTTTAAAACACATGGTCTTCAGAATGTTAACACAGAGTCCCTGTTTGTTAACACATGGTCATCTGACGTTTAACACTTTAGTCCTTGTTTGTAAACACATGGTCCTCTGACGGTTAACACTTTAGTCCTCGGTTGTTAACACATGGTCCTCTGACGGTAAACACATTAGTCCTCAGTTGTTAACACATGGTCCTCTGACGGCAAACACTCTTAAGTCCTCGTTTGTTAACAAATGGTCCTCTGACGGTAAACACTTTAGTCCTCGCATGTATAGTAAAGTTAGTCAAATTAGTCCTCTGAAGGTAAACACTCTTAAGTCCTCGTTTGTTAACACATGTCCTCCGACGGTAAACACTTTAGTCCTCGCATGTATAATAAAGTTAGTCAAATTAAAAAATGAAAAATCGTAGAAAGTAAGTTCACATTCGAAAAAAGCATACTTCATAGATTAGTACCTCAAAACATCAGTTTCGTACGTCAATAGGAAAGCCGAGTCCTCGGAAGAAGGTGAGGAATCAGAGTCCTCACTTGATAGGTAAAACCAGTATGTGTGTGTGTGTGTGTGTGTGTGTATTTCTAAGGATTATAATCCGTCCGCCTACGACAGGCGTCGTACACGACGATTATAGGCACAATTGAGTCTGGACTTTTATCTGTGTGTTTGTGTGTGATGTGATGATATGTCTACTTGAAGCAGCGAACTCAATGGTTTCTTTATAGTGCTGCCACACTGGAATACCACACCGTAGTAGACATGATACCCCCAGTCACATTATTCTGACACTGGTCAATCAGTCGTAGCACTACCCATTATTTGCTCGTCAGGCAACGGTACCATTTTTAAAGTATCATGAGACTCGAACCCACGACCTCCCGAATGCAAGGCAGACGCTCTAACCAGTACACCACAATGCTTCGGTCAAATTTCAATTCGTTCCCAGACAGGACATATATGGCATGGAACGAACTTCGAACGGCTATCTAGTCATGATCCAGTCTGGATCGACATTGGCTGAATCACCAACCGTCATAAAAGCTGCTACTGCATCAGTGTATGTAAGCTATATATACAAAAAACGTGATTCACGCGTATACTTTTTTGCCGAACAACATGTAATTACGGTTTCAACGTTATGTCATTACGAAAAATGTAAATATATGATTTAAGCTTTTTTTTATTTGAATATTGTCTAATCATTATGATGATGTATGTTTGAGAAAAGTACAATGATTTTAAAACATAGGAATTTGTTGTTTCCTACTTGACATTTAATAAATGGTGGTCCATTTTCCGAATATTAGTTCAATATTTAGTTGAGTATGTCTGGGAGTGGAGGACACGGGGTCCGACGTTTTTCATCAATATATTCTGAAAATGCACCAAACCGGATATACTGGATAGGGTCCAGTGGAAACCTCAAACTTTGTTAAAAGTAACAACTAAAAAAAGGGGATGAAGCACCAATAGTGGCGCGAAAGCCGGATTGCGAATTTAACATTTTAAGTGAAAAATCTTTGTGAAAAGTGGGGTAGTCCAGGTAAAATACATGACATAGTTAGGGTTATTTTCATATAACATTTGTAATGATGTTGAACAAGTGTCAAGTTTCAAAGCTTTTCGACAATTCATTTTTGAGAAATGAGGAAAAAACGAAAACTTCAAAACTCGTAGACGGACGGACGGACGGACGGACGGACGGACGGATAGACACATGGAAATCGCCAAACTGTAAGCCTGGATTTGCTACGCAGTCCAGCCAAAAATAAAAAAATACAAATTCTGTACATTATGGTGGAGTCTAAACCCGACAAATGTGCTATTATTTCGGGCGTTTGTTTAAGCTAAAGGTTTTTCAGCTATGTGAGTGAGTAATTTTAACAAAATGTAAATAAATTATATATAATTGGTACTGGCAATTTTAGTGGTAAATAAAAACACATTAGTTTGGAAATTCGGTTAAAAAATAAATATTTACCAGCCATCAGTTCAGATGAGGCTTTTTGTATGTAAATTCCTATCTATCTGTCTACATCATGCATTAGCCTCTTTCGGGTGTACATCTGCCATGTTGCTGGGACAGCAAAAAAATAAGAAATCTCAAATATAACTTCAGTTAGCCTCAATAGTTTCAGAATGTCTTAATTTCGGTTTGCCCAACTCATTAAAACCATTTTTGAATAAAAGGTCGAAGCGCCCCAAAATATGCAACATAGGGTAAAAATACCTTTTGAACTTCCCCTACCTAAACACGCCAGTCAAATTATTGGGATCTCGGGAAGGAGGCTGTTCTTACCCCTGTCAGTGTGAGTAACATCTTAGGCCTAACCATCGTTTAGTCACTCTAGACCTGGTGTTGCTCTATATACTAGTAGTTATATTTTTTCATAATGGACCATAATGTTACTGTGCGGTAAAAAAAGATGCGATTCAGAGTGGTTAGCTTACTTGCCTCTGGATATAGAAGTCTGTGGTTCGACTCCCGGAGGTTCACGTCTCGAGAATTGATAACGCATTCCCTTAGATCTAGAACTATTCGTGTAAGATAGTTAAATTTACTGTGAAAGTATGTCATTCTTCCCTACTGATGTAAAGCCGTTGGTCTCCTGTGCAGGGAGAGACATACCCTAGTCAGGTTAAAATCTAGCTGAACTTCTGTGAATATCATAAAAAAGCCTTTTTGCACATAAGTAGGTTTTCTGGTCAAAACTGAAAAGTCGGCATTACCACTGTTAGTAGCGCACTGGGCTTTGAATCCAGAGGTCAGTTGGATCCTCAGACAGTACCATGTTGTCTTTAAACATGACACTATTTCTATAGCGTACACCCTTTATAATGATTGACATGCAACATTGTGTCTTATTGTCCCTCGTCTCCAGCCACTAATTCAAATGAGTAGATTATCAGTTACCTGTATAGATGGTTCATGTGATACAGTACTAGGTTTAATAACAAAACAAAAACAATTAGTCTAAAACTGATCGTCTGTTGGCCCTTCATGGCATAAAAACGACGTTAAAAATTCAAACAGATATGTGAAGTGCATTGTCCATTAATTCTTGGCTTACTTAGCTTTCTCTCCAAATGTTTCAACAACGACTTTGTAATCACTCGGCATTCATCACCTTATCTTTCCATAAACTATTTATTTAAACCTAATGCAGTCAATTCATTTAACACATTTTAAGGAAAGTCCTGCAACGAAACCGTTTGGAAAATTGTCTGAATGACCTAGTTAATTCAAAATACATTTAACCAAGTCAACATAGCAACGTTTGTTAATATTATGTCCATGACCACTAAATATACCAAGGTTTAGTACTGATGATAAGATAGTTAAAATAACTGATAAACACGTGTACTGTTATTTAATAACGTATGTTTTAATTCTTCAAAATTTTGGCGCCGAATTGATGCTTTGCATCAAGTTTTTCTTGTTTGGAGGTGTTCCTATGTAATTTAATCCTGCAGATTACAAGCTGTCAGTGGGAAGACGAGTGTAAAAATAGAACACAAGCAGACGACTAAAATTGTAAAATCAAAACAAACCAAAATGATCACTTACACATTGTTTTTATACCCAATTCTTTTCATTTCTTTTGCAGAGAAAATTGTTTTGTTTTTCATTTGTATTTTCCATATTTTATTCCAAGTTGAGAAACCAAGCTAATTTTTCACACACACACACACCCATACAATGATACATAAACACAACACATTCACTGATATCAAGTACAACAAGTGACTTTATGTTGCTTTGGAAATAGAAGTGACCTTATGTTGTTGTGGAATGTTTATGTCAGCACCCAATTAAGATAGTGTCAACAAATAATTACCAAGATAATGGAAACTGACTGCTAATTCTCTGCCAGTGATGTGGTGGCTGTATACTGTAATTGCTTCAATTATCACGTATCAGGGGAAATGTCATACATATAATTAATGTAATACTGTTCTGTACTGCTATGAAAGACTATTTTTACTCAATAGTTATTAATTCTTAAACTTCCATAAATAGTAGCAATAACTGTTACTTTTATCGAAGTTCATTTTCTGGCAGTCTGTTAGAATGGCAATTATATTTAACAGTCTAATCACCATGGCAAATGCTATCAAGACAGTATTTAAGGGAATTTGTAATATATTTTTTGAATTTAATAAATGAGTCAATAAGAAAAAGATTTGTTATTTGTTTAAACATATTTTTATCCAGAATATTTACAACCTTATATATGTTACACTGATTGGAATTAAAGTAAAAAGTTAACCTTCCAAAGATAGACACTTTTGATAAACCTTTGCTGGAGTATCAAATTACCCAGCTTGTTGCAGTAGCTACATAAAAAAGATAATGCAATTAAGTTCCTGTCAAACCTTATAAAACTCACATGAAAATTGGAACATGTATGCATTTAAAATAGAATAAAGCTATACAGATTATGGCTGGACAAGAACAATGAGTTTATGGCTGGACAAGAACAATGTCCAGTGAGTTTATATATGAGATTTTGAACACTACATGCTGCAGTGCTGAGAAAACAATGTGAAATTTGGAGAATATACATTTATTAAAGTGACTCTGACCTTGACCAAGGGTCAGTTGGAGGGCTGGAAGTCGCTTGGCTGGACAAGAACAATATCCAGTGAGTTTATATATGAGATTTTGAACACTGTACATTGCTGCAGTGCTGCGAAAACAATGTGAAATTTGGAGAATATGCATTTATTAAAGTGACCCTGACCTTGACCAAGGGTCAGTTGGAGGGCTGGAAGTCGCTGAAATAAGAACAATGACCAGTGAGGTTATATATGAAATTTGAACACTCTACTCCAAAGAACAACAAAGTTATAATAATTTAACGCACTTTAACACATTTTATTTGGAGACGGTAGATGCATTTAAGAGGAAACTGACCTTGACACAGGGTCAGTTGGAGACTTATAGTTACTGGAATAAGAAGAACAATAACCAGTGAAGTTATATATGAAATTTGAACACTCTAATCCAAAGGAGAAATAAGTTATAAGAACTTAACCGAAATGTTAACCGGAATGTTAACCGGAATGTTAACCGAAATCTTAACAAAAATTTTAACGCTGACATATTGTATTATAACTGTCTTGTCCTTGGGAGTAGAATGTTCAAATTTCATATATAACCTCCTGGTCATTGCCTGTCTTAATGCTAATAACTTCCAGCCCTGCAACTGACCGTGGGTCGGAGTCAAGGTCAGTAAAATACATGTACCGTCAATATTTATGTTAAAATTTGGTGACGGTACATGTATTTAAGTGACCTTGACTCTGACCCACGGTCAGTTGCAGGGCTGGAAGTTATTGGCATTAAGACGGGCAATGAGCAGGAGGTTATATATGAAATTTGAACACTCTACTCCAAAGGAGAAATAAGTTATAAGAACTTAACCGAAATGTTAACCGTATTCTTAACAAAATTGTTCAAAATTTTAACGCTGACATATTGTATTATAACTTTCTTGTCCTTGGGAGTAGAATGTTCAAATTTCATATATAACCTCCTGGTCATTGCCCGTCTTAATGCTTATAACTTCCAGCCCTGCAACTGACCGTGGGTCGGAGTCAAGGTCAGTAAAATACATGTACCGTCAATATTTATGTTAAAATTTGGTGACGGTACATGTATTTAAGTGACCTTGACTCTGACCCACGGTCAGTTGCAGGGCTGGAAGTTATTGGCATTAAAACGGGCAATGAGCAGGAGGTTGTATATGAAATTTGAACATTCTACTCCCAAGGACAAAAAAGTTATAATACAATATGTTGACGCCGTCGAGCCCGCCAACATTAGCGGCACCTATAGTCTCGCATTTTTTCAAAAGGCGAGACAAAAAAAATGCGAGACAAAACCAATATTATGGAAGAAATTTAAGTCTCTCCTGTTTTAATCCAAAGGTAATAAATATACAGTTATGGTGCCACTGTAGATAGCCTGATTTCGTTGACAACCTTATTTCATGTCAAAATAAACAACAGGGCTAAGATGGCCCTGAATCGATCACCTGAGGATCTTTGCAATGATAAAAAAAAGTGTCCTCACGCAAATGTTGATATAACTTGATAGACCAGGGGTTAGCGATCATTAATAATAATAAAGAATAAGAGAACAAGATGGCCTGTGGAAGCTAAAATGGTTCTTATAACAAGGGGTTTCATCATTATATTCCTTTCAATATCTTTTTACAGGTGCAAAACACAACAACACCCTCAACCGAAATTTAAACCCAAAACTCAAGATTTTTAAGTTTTCCCTATATAAGTCTATATAAAACATGCAAAATCTTTATATACAAACTTTAGATAACAAAAGAACAAACACATCTAAACAGGAAACAATATCAAAGAAGTTTATCTCCAGTGGGATTTAAACCCACGGGCCTAGCTTCCCAGTGCACAAGAAGTAATATTCAAAGATTTTTCTATGTGTTTACCTAATTTTAACAAATTTGAAGAACATTCTCTTAAGGATCATCCATTTGAAATTTGGTCAAAATTCACCAAGCAGTTTCTGGGAAGAAGATTTTTTTTTTAAATTTCCCTATCTCAGTCTTTGTAAAACATGTGACCTCCGGTGAGGGGACAAATGTGACACCAGGATCACGTTTAACTTATTTTAACAAATTTGAACAAGAGGCCCAAGAGGGCCTGTGGACGCTCTACTGGCTTATATGGCTCTTATAACATCAATGAAGCGAGTGACTATCATCTTAAAGAGGCAAAATATAGCACTTTTAACTAAATCAAGAGCTATAACTCCGCCATTACTGGTCCGATCTGGCTGGTTTTCGAACTTGGCCAGTAGAGACAATAAAAATAAAATAAAAAAAAAACATTAAAAAAAATTCAAAAAAAAAAATTCATCAAAAAATAATGAAAAAAAAAAATTATGAAAAAAAAATCAATCAATAAAAAAAAAATAAAAAAAAAATAGAAAATTAAAAAAATAAATAAATAATAATATAAAAAAAAGTCATAAAATCTGGTAAAGTTTGACAAAGATCAGATGCAAAATGAAGGCCCTATCGTATGACGAGGCAAATTATAGCATTTTTTAACAAAATCAAGGGCCATAACTTCGCTGTTACTGGTCCGATCTGGCTAGTTTTCGAACCTGACCGAGCTTTCATTGACATTAACAACCTGATAAAGCTTGGTAAGATAGGATGAAAAATGAAGGCCCTACCGTCTTAACAAGACAAAATATAGCATTTTGAACTAAATCAAGGGCCATAACTCCGCTGATACTGGTCCGATATGAATGGTTTTCGAACTTGGCCAAGCTTTCATTGATATTAACAATCTGATAAAGTTTGGTAAGGATCGGAACAATGAAGCCCCTATCGTCTTAACGAGGCAAAATACAGCATTTTTAACTAAATAGAGGGCCATAACTCCGCTGTTACTAGTCCGATATGGCTGGTTTTCGAACCTGTCAGAGCTTTCATTGATATTAACAATCTGATAGTGTTTGGTAAAGATCGGCTGAACAATGAAGCCCCTATCGTCTTAACGAGGCAAAATATATCATTTTTACCTAATCAAGGGCCATAACTCCGCTGTTACTGGTCCGATAAGGCTGGTTTTAAAAATTGTTCAAGCTTTCAACGACATTAACAATCTGATAAAGTTTGGTAAAGATCGGACGAACAATGAAGCCCCTATCGTATTAACGAGGCAAAATATAGCATTTTTAACTAAATCAAGGGCCATAACTCCGCTGTTACTAGTCCGATATGGCTGGTTTTCGAACTTGTCTGAGCTTTCATTGATATTAACAATGTGGTAAAGCTTGGTAAAGATAGGATGAAAAACGAAGACCCTATCGTCTTAACAAGGCAAATAATAGCAATATAGCGTTTTTAACTAAATCAAGGACCATAACTCCGCTCTTACTGGTCCGATTTGGCTGGTTTTCGAACTTGTCCGAGCTTTCATTGATATTAACAATGTGGTAAAGCTTGGTAAAGATAGGATGAAAAACGAAGACCCTATCGTCTTAACAAGGCAAATAATAGCAATATAGCGTTTTTAACTAAATCAATGACCATAACTCCGCTCTTACTGGTCCGATTTGGCTGGTTTTCGAACTTGTCCGAGCTTTCATTGATATTAACAATGTGGTAAAGTTTGGTAAAGATAGGATGAAAAATGAAAGCCCTATCGTCTTAACGAGGCAAAATATAGCAATATAGCATTTTTAACTAAATCAAGGGCCATAACTCCGTTGTTACTTGTCCGATCTGGCTGGTTTTCGAACTCATCCGAGTTTTTATTGATATTAACAACCTGTTAAAGTTTGGTAAAGATCGGATGAAAAATGAAGGCCCTATCGTCTTAACGAGACAAAAGTTAACGACGGACGGACGGACAACGGACAACTCGGCATCCCATAAGCTCTGCTGGCCTTCGGCCAGTAGAGCTAAAAACCATTCATCAAAGGATCGGGGCGTCCGTGGCCGAGTGGTTAACGTCTCTGACTTGAAATCACTTGCCCCTCACCGCTGTAGGTTCGATCCCTCAGGGGCCTAGGAATCTTTATGTGATGAAGCTATCCAGCTGGCTTGCGGAACGTCGGTGGTTCTACCCAGGTGCCCTCCCGAGCACGAAAATGGCCCGGAGGGGCACCTGGGGTCTTCCTCCACCAATGAAATCTGGAAAGTCGCCATATGACCTTAGCTGTTGGTGCGACTATAAAATCCAATTCAATCAATCATCAAAGGATCATGTGAAGTTTGGTCAAAATCGGCCAAGCGGTTTCTGAGGAGAAGTTGTTTGAAGCAAAAATTAACGACGACTGACGGACGGACTGACGGACGAAGAGTGATCCTAATAGATCACCTTGAGCCTTCTTCTTGTCTCTATAAAAACACTATAGCTTAATTATAATCATTCGAATTACAGTTACGTTAGCTCTACGGTTTAATACTTTTATATAGAATGTTATTTTTATTTTTTATTCCGTTGAGTGCATGTCGCGTACAAACGTATATCTAAATGTATAAAGACTTGCTATATTTTACTATTTTGAGTTTTTTAAGTATCGGTTTCTTCCTGTTAAACAGTTCATGCATTTTTGTTGGAAAAAAAATATATAAAATTATATGTCACTGTAAAAACATAACCAACTAGACGGACCAACCTGGCTGAAAGTCACGTCATCTCGATATGGTGAACATTTGTGCCAAGTTATTTCAAAATCCCTGAAGCGGTTCAAGAGATATGGAGAGGACACGAAATATAGTGCAAATGATCGTCAACCTCTAAGTGTGCCCTTGACCTTGAACGGACGTGGCTGGAAGTTGGGCTCTGCACGTCGTCTCGATATGGTGAACATTTGTGCCTCGTTATTTCAGATCACTCAAGCTGTTCAAGAGATATGGAGGACACGAAATATAGTGCATGTGACCTTCGACCTCTAAGTGTGACCTTGATCTTGAACAGACGTGGCTGGCAAGTCGTCTCGATATGGTGAACATTTGTGCCAAGTTATTTCAAAATCTCTCAAGCGGTTCAAGAGATACGGCGAGGACACGAAATATAGTGCATATGACCTTAACCTCTAAGTTTGACCTTGACCTTGAAAGAACGTGGCTGGAAGTTGCGCCCTGCACGTCATCTCGATATGGTGAACATTTGTGCCAAGTTATTTCAAAATACCTCAAGCGGTTCAAGAGATATGGAGGACACGAAATATAGTGCATTTGACCTTCGATCTTTAAGTGTGACCTTGACCTTGAACAGACGTTGCTGGAAGTTGCGCTCCGCACGTCATCTCGATATGGTGAAAATTTGTGCCATGTTATTTCAAAATACCTCAAGAGATATGGAGAGGACACAAAATATAGTGAAATATAGTGCAAATGCCCTTCGACCTCTAAGTGTGACCTTGACCTTGAACGGACGTGGCTGGAAGTTGTGCTCTGCACGTCGTCTCGATATGGTAAAGATTTGTTCCAAGTTATTTCAAAATCCCTCGAGCGGTTTAGGAGATATGGAGAGGACACGGCTTGTGACGGAAAGAGAGACAGACAGACAGACTAAAAGCTAAAAACAATATGTCTCCCCAGTATGGGGGCGAGACATAATATATTCATAGCTTCGATATGTGTTGTTTTACATACTGATAATATCTATATATCTAGTTTTCTTAACTAAGTATCTATTGAGTATCTAAAGATGTGCAGAAATAACGCTTCACCTGTAATTTCTACGGCTTTTCTTACACGAAATATGGGTGTTGGAAATGAACCAATAAAACATTTATTTTCTAATTTATTTCCATTTTTATGCCCCCGAAAAAAGTCCGTCTGTCTGTCTGTCTGTCCGTCATTCCGAAGTTCGTGTCCGGACCATAACTTCACAACCCCTGCAGGGATTTTAAATAACTTGGCACAAGTGATCACCATAACAAGACGATGTGTCGCGCGCAAAACCCAGGTCTGTACCTCAAAGGTCAAGGTCACACTTGAAGTTCATAGGTCAAAAACAGGTATGCAATTCTGTGTCCGGAACATAACGTCACAACCCCTGCAGGGATTTTTAAATAACTTGGCAAAAGTGATCATCATAACAAGAGGATGTATCGCGTGCAAAACCCAGGTCCGTACCTCAAAGGTCAAGGTCACACTTGAAGTTCATAGGTAAACAAGAGGTCAATGACCTTGAAGCTCTACTGATTGATTTTGATTTCAGGAAGTAGTCGCTACAAACTTGTTTTTTGAAAATTATTTTTAGCCGTGGCGGCCATCTTGAATTTTCGGCCGACCTGAAATTTTGCTAGGATCAATTAGTTATCAAGAGCAACATTCCTGTGAAGTTTCATGAAAATCTGTCAAGTAGTTTCAGAGGAGTAGTCGCTACAAGTTTTCATTATATAACTCTATGTAAACAAAGATGGCCGCTGACAGCCATGTTTAACATTGAATCAAAATAATGTTCGACTCGGATAACCATCATGTCATGCTGATCATTTGAGAAGAAGTCCCATATCAATATCACTTATAGTTTTCAAGAAATAGTCGCTACAAACTTGCTTTTTGAAAATCTATTTTTAGCCGTGGTGGCCATCTTGAATTTCTGGCCGATCTGAAATTTTGCTAGGATCAATTAGACATCAAGAGCAACATTCCTGTGAAGTTTCATGAAAATCTGCAAGTAGTTTCAGAGGAGTAGTCGCTACAAGTTTTCATTATATAACTCTATGTAAACAAAGATGGCCGCTGACAGCCATGTTTAACATCGAATCAAAACAATTTTTGACAAGGACCAACATCATGTCATGCTGATCATTTTAGAAAAAGTCCCATATCAATATCACTTATAGTTTTCAAGAATTAGTCGCTACAAACTTGTATTTTGAAAATCTATTTTTAGCCATGGTGGCCATCTTGAATATCTGGCCAGCCTGAAATTTTGCTAGGATCAATTGGACATCAAGAGCAACATTCGTGTGAAGTTTCATGAAAATCCGTCAAGTAATTTCAGAGGAGTAGTCGCTATAAGTTTTCATTATATAACTCTATGTAAACAAAGATGGCCACTGGCAGCCATGTTTAACGTCGAATCAAAATAATTTTCGACTCGGATAACCATCATGTCATGCTGATCATTTTAGAAAAAGTCCCATATCAATATCTCTTATATTTTCAAGAAGTAGTCGCTACAAACTTATTTTTTAAAAATCTTTTTTTAGCCGTGGCGGCCATCTTGAATTTCCGGCCGACTTGAAATTTTGCTAGGATCAATTAGACATCAAGAGCAGCATTCCTGTGAAGTTTCATGAAAATCCGTCGAGTAGTTTCAGAGGAGTAGTCGCTACAAGTTTTCATTATATAACTCTTTGTAAACAAAGATGGCCGCTGGCAGCCATGTTTAACGTCGAATCAAAACGATTTTCAACAAGGACCAACATCATGTCATGCTGATCATTTTAGAAAAATTCCCATATCAATATCTCTTATAGTTTTTAAGAAGTAGTCGCTACAATCTTATTTATTTTAAATCTATTTTTAGCTGTGACAGCCATCTTGAATTTCCGGCGAATCTGAAAATTTACTAGGATCAACTAGACATCAAGAGCAACATTCCTGTGAAGTTTCATGAACATCCGTCAAGTAGTTTCAGAGAAGTAGTCGCTACAAGTTTTTACGATATAACTCTTTGTAACCAAAGATGGCCACTGGCAGCCATGTTTACGTCGTATCAAAATAATGTTCGACTCGGATCAACATCATGTCATGCTGATTTTTTTAGAAAAAGTCCCATATCAATATCACTTATAGTTTTCAAGAAGTAGTCGCTACAAACTTATTTTTTAAAAATCTATTTTTAGCTGTGACGGCCATCTTGATTTTCTGGCAGATCTGAAATTTTGCTAGGATCAATTAGACATCAAGAGCAACACTCCTGTAAAGTTTCATGAAACTCCGCCAAGTAGTTTCAGAGGAGTAGTCGCTACAAGTTCTTACTATATAAATCTATGTAAACAAAGATGGCCGCTGGCAGCCATGTTTAACGTCGAATCAAAACGATTTTTGACAAGGACCAACATCATGTCATGCTGATCATTTTAGAAAAAGTCCCATATCAATATCACTTATAGTTTTCAAGAAGTAGTCGCTACAAACTTCTATTTTAAAACTCTATTTTTAGCTGTGGCGGCCATCTTGGATTTCACATCAACATGAATTTTTGCTAGGATCAACTAGACTTTATGGGCATCATTTCTGTAAAGTTTCATGAATATCCATCCAGTAGTTTCAGAGGAGTAGTCGCTACAAATAAAAGTTTACGGACAGACGGATAGACAGACGAACAGACAGACGGACAGACGGACGCCGCACCACGACATAAGCTCTGCTGATCTCTGATCAGGCGAGCTAAAAACAGGTACGCATTTTCGTGTCCGGACCGTAACGTCACAACCCCTGCAGGGATTTTTAAATTTCTTGGCACATGTGATCACCATAACAAGACAATGTGTCGCGCGCAAAACCCAGGTCCGTACCTCAATGGTCAAGGTCACACTTGCAGTTTATAGGTCAAAAACAGGTACACAATTTCGTGTCCGGACCGTAACGTCACAACCCATGCAGGGATTTTTAAATAACTTGGCACAAGTGATCACCATAACAAGACGATGTGTCGCGCGCAAAACCCAGGTCTTCAAGGTCAAGGTCACACTTGGAGGCCAAAAGTCAAATTGTGTCCGGTCAATAACTCTGGTATTCATGGACGGATTTTCAAATAACATGGCACAAGTGCTCACCACAACAAGACGATGTGTCGCGCACAAAATCCAGGTCTGTGGCCCCAAGGTCACATTTAGAGGTCAATGGTCAAATCGTGTCCGGTCAATAACTTTTGCATGCCTGGACGGACTTTTAAATAACTTGGCACAAGTGCTCACCACAACCAAATGAGGTGTCGTGCACAAATCCAGGTCGATGGCTCCAAGGTCAAGGTTATACTTAGAGGTCAAAGGACACTTCGGGGGCATTTATCACTTACAGTGATATTTCTTGTTATTATTGTTATGTGTTAATAATACCATACATTATGAAATTATGAATAATTAAGGCAGTGTTATCCTTTAAATGTCTGAGAAACTGAACTGGAAATTGCCGAAATCAGTCAAATTATTGAGAAAAAAAACACCAATATTCAACACAAACTATTTTTTTCTTTTTTCTCAACATTTTTTTTAGTGATTATGAAAAAATGAATACATAGGGCATATATATATCATTAAAACATCAGAAACATCAACACAGTCATCACATTTGTCATCCCTTTTCAACCGGATTTTAACTGGGAAATCGACCGGGAAATCGACCGGGAAATCAACTGGGGAATAGTATCACTATTAGGTTTCCGTTTTTTTGTTGTTTTTTGAAGAAATAAAAATTGCCGGGGCAGCAAAAAATAGCGGGGTCGGGCTAGGATGATAGTCTAGTAATTAATTTATTATGGCCTTACTGTTAAATGTATTTGTAGGCATGCACAATGCATTTTGTAATACAAGTTTATATATAACTTTATCATAACACGGCTTCAGGGAGTGTAATAAAACCATGACTTATTTATCATAATGACTAGAGCATTACAGAGGCAAATGAGGACCGAATCACCGTCTTTGTATACAGTAAAACATTTAATACTCAAATGTTTGCATGGTATATCATACGATACATTCAGACACCTTAAATATTATTCCTTATTTGAAATCTTACTTCATAAAATGCATGTTAGTAACGTTAAATATAGTTTAAGGTGTCACATTATTTGTAAGGAGAACATGTTACAGCCGCGTAACATAACAGCATCATGATTTCTCTTACAAGGTAAACTGACACCATTAAAAACAGTCTATTAAATCATTTTAGTATTATTTTATTTTAAGAATTTTGTGATTCTTGGTTTCAAGAAACTCATTACTCGATGAGTGATACAAACTTAGTCTTAATCTGTTTCCCACTGCAATTAAAAGGCTCAGTTCTGAAAACACACGACTTGCATCATAATAGCATGACGTGATGTCATAATAGCATGACGTGATGTCATGATACCAGGGTGTGATGTCATAATACCAGAAAGTGATGTCATGATAGAAACACCCAAATGAAAATATGAATGAAGCATTCTGATTGGTTCAGTGATAACATATTGGAACAATGAAACCAGTTAATTTAAAGCTCATTACATTCTCAGAACACATTGAGGTTTTACCAAACTTTTGAGTAATGATGTCCTTGAAACCCAGAAACACAAAATTCTAATAATAAAAAGATTCTAACATGATTTAATAGACCGTTTAAAGTGAAACTATCACGTCGTAGGTGTTTTATGCGATAAATAGAATCTTACAATTTTGACAGTATTACTGATTTTATTAATAAACTTGCAGAGCCTCATATTCTATCATTTTATCCAACTTGTTTATTAATTAAAATCAATAACACACAGACCCTCTATCTATTCAAGGCTACTGATGAATATATTTATACTCCTGAATAGCATAGAAGGCTATTATTCTGTAAGTTGGAAATTGAACACTCCTTCAACCATTTCTTTGATAGGACGCTAATCTTTCTTTAGCATGTGGCACGGCTTTTTTCTTGCCTTTAATCTCTGAAAAAGATCACTTGGAACAATAATATAATACTGAGTGGAGCACTGTGGTCTAGTGGTAGAGCAAGTTGTGGGTTCGATCCGTGACCACATTGTGTTGTGTCCCTGAGTAAGACACTTTATCTGCATTTGCTTTTACTGGTCCAACTCAGGATAACATTGCGAGTGATTAAAATAAGTTCAGAGAGCTTTCGTTACAATTGATATAAAATTTAAACTAATAACCTAATAGAGTAAAACTCAATCCTAGCGAAGTTTTTTTCAATACCCCAGCCAGCTCCTTCTTTACTTCATTTAAACTAGATATGTGTCCATAGGACACAGATGCCCCGTCTATTGCTTCACATATTAATAAGTAAATTGTGTTTCGAACATTAATTTCATGCTGTTTATTTTTTTTGCTTTTTGAAGGTGCATAACTCTGGGATTACTGAGGTGATCTTGGCCGAGACATTGTGCCCATATAAAATTAACTGAGTCTGGAGAAGTTATGAGTACAGACAACATTAATTTGTTAATTTTTATTATTCCAAGGGGCATATGTACTGAAAATGCGGAGGCCGATTGTTGAACTTGGCACGGACATAGTTCTCATATATAAAATTTTACCAAGTTTCGAGAAGATTGGGTAAGAATTACCCAAGTAAGAGTTCGGACAACATTAATTTCACGAATTTTTATTATTCTAAGGGGCATGGAAAAGACTGGATAACAATTACCCAAGTTCGAGCCCGGACAATGTTAATTTCACGAATTTTTACTATTCTAAGAAGCATAACTCTGGAAATACTGAGGCGATGGGGCCGATTATAAACTGAGGTGATGGGGCTGATTATCGAACTTGACTGAGACATTGTGCCTATATACAATCTGACCAAGTTTGGAGAAGACTGGTTAACAATTACCCAAGTTTGAATTTGGACACTATTTTTGACACGGACGCACGCACGGACGGACAGACTAGGGCAACACTATAATTATGCCCTTCCACCATTCTTCGAATGGCAGGCGAATACAAAATATGGATTTAGCGAATCTTCGTTGTGAGTTTTCATGACTTTATCAAAAGGCACCGCAAGGGGTATTGATTTACCAGTGAAGGTCTTAAGTGGTGTTTTGCACTATAATTGAAGAGTTTTTAACAAACGCGTTGTTTGACAGCTTGTTTGATATAGTTTCTAAGGGGAGAGGATCTGAGTTATCACTTACAAACAGTTCATGGTTTACCCGAATACATATTAAGAAATAGATGGCACGGTCATACAACATGTATTACCTCAGAAAGATACCCATTCTTTATGTAATATGAGGGGCATTCAAAAGGTTTTGAGACTGGATCTACTGAACGACAAATAATAAGTGGTTGAACAAACTATTTATTTCATTCCTTCAAAATATTCCCCCTTAACAGTTTCTGTTAACTTCTTAATAGACGAGTTGTTCGTAATAGCTTTCTGACACTGGAAAACTGCACTACCTAGAGCACTTCGGGATTGAGAGCGACGACCCCCAAGCATTTTTTAAATTTAGGAAATAGCAAAAGGTCACAGGGACTTGGGTCTGGAGAACAGAATGGATGTGGTAATTGAACCACTTGTTCCTTTACTCTTGTGGGCGGATGCATTGTCATGCAAAGGACATTGCCCTTTAATCCTGTAGAAGCACACACTTTTGAGTAAAATTTCTTAATGTTTTCCAACATCTTGTTTTTGTAAGATTCCGGTGACTGCTCGACCTGTTGCAGTAGGAATCTGAACTACTGGCCCTTTGGAGTTGAAAAATATAGTGTACAACACTTCGCGAGCGCTCCTTGACCGTTTGACAATCATCGATCTACCTCAGAGATGCCAACACTGTTTGGATGCAATCTGTAGTCATTGGTTGTTAAATCTGTAGTGCGAGGGTCACGAAGTGACCCGAGGTGCTAGGGGGGTTCGGTGGCATGCTCCCCCGTGAACATTTTTGATTTTGAGATGCAATCTCCTGCATTCTATGGCCAAAAATGACACTGATATATGCTGAAAAGTCAAGCTATTTTTAATCATGTTACACTGAAACACAACATGAAATGTCACATCACTCTGGCAATCTGTAAAATTACTAGAGTAGTTGTTCTACTGTTTTATAACAATTGACTGAAATGTCATCTCACTGACAATCAGTGATCAGTATTTATACTAGAGTGTATGTACATTTAAGAGTTATTAGTTCTCATGGTTTCAATTATGTTAGTCGTAGAACATTTCCTAATTCAGTCACTGTATTTCTTTTTTTATTTATTTTTTTATTTTTTTCACGATCACAACGAAATTCGTAGTTGCATGCAAACTGGTCGTAGTGGGGTAAATGGAATAGAAATTCGTATAAAATACGGACAAATCGTAGTGGTTCTCTGCTACCTTGATCTTTACGAAGCCACTGTTTATTGCCTATTCGTTGCTGAGGCTCAACAAAATAAATTCAAGTCTCGTCAGTTGTCAGTAACTCGTTAATACGTCTTTTATTGCAATTGTTATACTTTTATAATAGTTCCTTGGCACACTTATTAACCCTGTTGGTCTTTTGCTCTTCTGTTAAAAGATGGGGTACCCATCGAGCACATATCTTCTTTAGTTTCAAATGATTTGTAAGAATCGTATGCACACTTCCCGATGATATGCCCACACTTGATGCAATCTCCTGCACCGTATACCTTGCATCTTCTCAATTTGCTTTCCATCAGCAGCAATGTTTGCACGGGTGATAGAAACCTTAGTTCTACCAGTCTTTAATGTTTACTTTTCCGTCCTCAAAATGTTTTATCCATCGAAAAACTGTGCTCCTTGAAACCGCAGAAGATCCATATATACAATACAGTTCATTGTACAATTGTTTACCTGGAATATCCAAAACGCCATGCGCTTTAATATAATTCCTAATTTCACTTTTATTTTCCAACTTCATAACTGTGTCAATAAAATGACCAGTGTATATGAGTGATACCTATTCAAATATCAGTTACTTTCTAGTTTTAAAATGGATTCTCACGAAATTTTCATGTTATAATAGTTACTGAAAAACCTGTTACGCCAGTGTGATTTCCTTGTGCAAATTACGTATTTTCTATGGAAGCACATCAGTCTCAAAACATTTTGAATGCCCCTCGTAACAGCAGCGCCGTCTTTACAAGTTTTGAGTTTGTAGGCATATAACTCTGGTGTTCCTGGTCCAATATAACTGGTTTTCGAACTTGTCTGAGATTTCATTGCTATCAACAATCTGGTAAAGTTTGCTAAAGTTTGGATGAAAAATGAAGGCCCTATCGTCTTGAGGCAAAATATAGCATTTTTAACTAAACCAAGGGCTATAACTTTGGTATTACTGGTCCGATCGGGCTTGTTTTCGAACCTGTCTGAGCTTTCATCGATATTAACAATCTGTTAAAGTTTGGTAAAGATCGGATGAAAAATGAAGGGGCTATCGTCTTAGTGAGACAAAATATTCCATTTTTAACTAAATCAAGGGCCATAACTCTGCTGTTACGGGTCCGATCTGGCTGGTTTTCGAACTTGTCAGACCTTTCATTAACAATCTGGTAAAGTGTGGTAAAGATCGCATGAAAAATGAAGGCTCTATTGTCTTGAGACAATAATGACGGACGGACGGGCGATGGACGACGTACGGACAATGGACGACGGAGGGATGATGAACAACTCAGCATCCCATAAGCTCTGGTGGCCTTTAGACAGTAGTACTAAAAATGAAGGCCCTACCGCGTTAACAAGGCAAAATATAGCAATTTTAGCTAAATCAAGGGCCATATCTCCGATGTTACTGGTCCCAACTGCCTGGTTTTCAACCTTGTCCGAGCTTTCATTAATATCAACAATCTGGTAAAGTTTGAAAAAGATCAAACGAAAAATGAAGGCACTAGCGTGCTAACAAGGCCAAATTATAGCATATTCCAGAAAAAAATTCTGTCAAGTAGTTTCAGAGCAGTAGTCGCTACAAGTTTTTACTATATAACTCTATGTAAACGAAGATGGGCAGCCATGTTTAATGTTGAATCAAAATAATTTTCAACAAGGACCAACATCACGTCCTGCTGATCATTTTAGAAAAAGTCTCTTATCAATATCACTTATAGCTATCAAGAAATATTCGCTACAAATTTGTTTTTTAAAAAATCTACTTTTAGCCATCTTGAATTTCCAGGCTGAATCGAATTGTTGCTAGAATCAACCAGACATCAGGAGCAACATTCCTGTGAAGTTTCATGAAAATCCGTCAAGTAGTTTCAGAGGAGTAGTTGCAACAAGTTTTTACTATATAACTCTATGTAAACAAAGATGGCCACTGGATCCTTCAAGGATCAACATCATGTCATGCTGATCATTTTAGAAAAAGTCCCATATCAATATCACTTACAGTTTTCAGGAAGTAGTCGCTTCAAACTTTTTATAAAAATTCTATTTTTAGCCGTGGTGGCCAGCTTGAATTTCTGGCCGACTTGAAATTTTGCTGGGATCAACTAGACATCTAGAGCAACATTCCTGTGAAGTTTCATGAAAATCCCATATCAATATCACTTATAGTTTTCAAGAAGTGGTCGCTACAAACTTGTTTTTAAAAACCTATTTTTAGCCATGGTGGCCATCTTGAATTTCCGGCCGACCTGAAATTTTGCTAGGATCAACTAGACATCAAGAGCAACATTCCTGTGAAATTTCATGACAATCCGTCAAGTAGTTTCAGCAGAGTAGTCGCTGCAAATTTTTACTACACAAACTCTATGTAAACAAAGATGGGCACTGGCGGCCATGTTTAATGTTGAATCATAACGATTTTCAATAAGGACCAACATCATGCCATGCTGATCATTTTAGAGGAAATCCCATATCAAGTCACTTATAATTTTCAAGAAGTAGTCGCTACAAACTTGTTTTTAAAAAAATCTATTTTTAGCTGTTGTGGCCATCTTGAATTTCTGGCCGACCTGAAATTTTGCTAAATATATATTCAGAATCAGAAACTCTGTTCATTCTTATGAGGTACATAACTGATTTTCAGTTTGTGATCCCAACAGTTCACTTAGGTAAGCTAAAAACACTCCAAAAACAGACACACAATCAAGCCCTTAAATTAACGTTATAATTAGTTTCCGAGAAAATAGTAGATCTATATTGTATTAAATAGGTAAATGAAGGCCGAATCATCGCTCAATCTTTTCCGTTAAACTCGGTGGTCAATCGTAATTGCCTCCTAAATTTCATTAACCATTAAAAATACTAGATCAGGGCAGTTCCGATATTTTGGTGAAAAACGAAGCAATATATACCTCATTATACGAAAACGATATATATAGCAGCTTCATTAATAAATTACGTTACGAGACATTTTTGGAGTTATGTGATAAACAGAATCCCACATTTGTTCCTATTTAATATTAATAATATTGTATCGACGACCACCTTCGTTGTTCTTCATTCTATGCTGCATGTTGTCATAAAAATCAAACTTGTCAAGTGCACCAGAAATCACGAGCCTTAATCCAACTTAAATTAATGCTTTTAGAAGCCAGAAAGACGACATCATTTAGCCTCCACAACCGTCCGTTGTCGCCATGCTCCTAATTGACAGCACACTCGATAAGCTATAGTACATGTATATACACCTGAGCAGGAACAGAACAAGCACTAAATCGAGTAACTTGCTACGAAGATGCCCGAACTGCGGAGCAAAGCGTCGGACGTTGCCGAATTATGTTCTGAATGGCGTTCTTACGGGATATTACGGGACCACCGAGCGGCGGAGCAACTGCAACGTCACAAATGGTCATGACGTCATCAACTAGTATAGATACTAGGGAGAAATCTGCTCCGATGTCAATCTCTGGTCTAATCTTATAGACACCATACGTGTAATAATAACAAAACAGATGCTCCCGCTCCAGCTCTGGCTCCCTCGATCAAGAGATACCTGGATGATGAGGTGATTATAAACTCAGCACAAAGACCTTTGAGTTTCTATCAAAGCCAACAGTTCTCACCCCTCCCCCATACCCACCTGTATAACTACCCTGGGTCCCATACTTCTTCATACAAGGAAGTGATTTCTGGTACACACATTCTTCTAGTAGTACGGGAGTAGAGATATATAAACACAGACATATTACAATTGAATTGGGGTTTTAAGGCGCACCAACACATGAAAAGGTTATATGGCGCCTAACAGGCATTAACATGCCAGGCTCATCTTCCATGTACATCGAGATAAAATATGGAAAATGGGCCTAGAACCTTCGCACCCTGAACTGCAGAATTGCTGCAAATTCTATCGTAGAAACTCCATTTACGCTGGAGCCACGTTATTGTTTTTCTGCCACTGCTCTTTTGATGCGAGCGAGATAGCACCTGAAACAATGCAGGGATCATGATGAAGACCTTTAATGAACATGAACAAAAAATTATAAAATGAACATGAATTTGGGGGGATTCTACCCCTCTGCCTACCCATCCAAAGGGATCTGCAGTGGCCCTATTCTTTGCTCCGTGACCAAACGGGGGGCCCCCGGGAACCACACGGGGATAGACATATTACAAGGCCTGTGGTTTAAACAATAACAACAACTTTTATTGGTTTAATAAATATATTTACATCCTGTACTGATGATGACCTACAATCATGTTATAAACTGATAAATAAACAGAGCAGTTTATGTTGAAATACTGATTCTGGTATTCATTTCAAACCAACTTACAAGCTGTATACGAATGTGAAAATACACAAACAAACTCACAACTTTGAAAGTAAGTGTCAACACTGAGCAAACACCCACATGTTGGGTGGTGACGGCAGGGTCACGGCATAACAATATTAACACAAGGTTTTGATCAGAATCTGATCAAAGAGGCTTTCCAAATTGGAGGATGTCATGACGTCACAACGGTCACTGCTAACAAAGACAATGACACCTAAATAATCAGGAGGAAAAAAAAATCTTATGAATTTTTAACTTATGATGTCACTGGAAAAAAAAATTCATGTCACTGGCTGCCATCATATATGATGATGTCACAACTCCATTCTGAACTCTACAATCTTTGAAAGTGCAGGATCATGGGAGGCCATCTTAGATGACGTCATGACCATATGATGTTCTTGCACATCTAGGTCATGAGCTGTACAACATACAACATTTTTGTTCAAAATTCGATCATAAATGCAGGAGATAACGCAATTTCAAAATATTTCTTTTGACGTCACTCGGCGCCATTATGTAGATGACGTCACGCGTCACAATGGTCTGTTCTAACTCAGACGTTGACCTTTATTACTTTAACAATAAAACTGCATCAAAAAAGTCAAAGGGGAAAATGAATACTTTCAAAAACTTATGATGTCACTGGCTGCCATCTTTTTTGATGATGTCCTGATGTCATATTATGTTCTTGCACAACTCGACCTGAACTTTACAATCCGTGAAAGTTTTATTCAAATCCGATGATAAAAGAATGAGATACGAGAGGTGATCGAGAAATAATGAGACTGATGTTGTGAAATGTTTATTATTATTAAATAGTTAACGATAACACGTACACACAATATTTAGCAATTTATTCTGTATGGGATAGTTGACATCAGTTATAATTAAAATCATAGAAACATCATAGAAACATCATAGAAACAGATTAACAAGAGAGCGAGACAGTCCAAATTAAGATTTTTTTTTTTTCAAATATAAACTCAAATTTCGAATGTCCATTATTTCATATTAAACGCGAACATCTATGCCATTTCATGTGCTACCACAATGACATAATTATATTTTGCATGTCAAATGTTGATGTGATATTCATCACTGTATAATAATTACATAACAAGACAAGTACCAGTTACTACACTGCTTCATGAAACAAGAGCACTGCCAACGGTGCAGATGCTCGACTTTGGTGAAATTACAATTGATAAACAAGGTTTCCATCAATTACATACAAGCTTTAACCAAAATTTCTAAGTATAAAAGGGGCCATCATTTTGTTATAATGAAAACATAGGCTATACAAGATGCCAAATATATGTGTGAAGTTTCAATCCTTGATGCAAAGTCCTTTTGGACATGTAAGCTTACATACAAACTTTAACCAAATTTTCAAAGAATAAAAGAGGCCAAATGATGCTGAATGCATGTGTGAAGTTTTAATCCATTATACAAGTACTTTGCGAGATACAAAGTTACATACAAACTTTAACCATATTTCTTAAGTACAAAAGGGGCCATAATTTTGTTTAAATAGATGCAAGAGTTATAGAACCTGGCTCTGTGGTGTTGTGTTATGATGTCCTATGCATGTGTGAAGTTTTAATCTATTATATTAAGTTCTTTGCTAGATAAAAACTTGCATACCAACTTTAACCAAGTTTTCTAAGTATGAAAGGTGCCATAATTCTGTCAAAATAAAAGCTGAATACATGGGTGAAGTTTTTATCCATTGTGTAAAGTGGTTTGGAAGATACAAACTTACATACAAACTTTAACCCAGCTTACATACAGACTTTAACCAAGTTTTCTAAGTATAAAAGAGGCCATAATTCTGTCAAAAGAAACCCGACTTATATCACCTAACTCTATGGTGTCATCTAATGATGCTGAGAACGTGAAGTTTCAATCCACTGTGTAAAGTGGTTTGGGAGATACAAGCTTACATACAAACTTTAACCTGGGGACGCAGACGACAACAACAACGACGACAACGACAACAACGACGATCAAGTAATCACAATAGCTCTTTTTTTCCTTTGGAAAAGTAGAGCTAAATAAATTAACAGAACACCGCGCTGTCATTAAATTGTTTGTTACTAGTTTTGCGTGAAATTAGGGAAAACACCAAACAAAGTACTAGGTATAAGGGGCAAAATTGGCCCCCAATATTGAAAGTTTTAATGCACAAGTTTTGAATATATAGTTTAGCTACAAATGAACTGAATCCTTGTTAAAACTCATTACAAGTACGTTTGAACGCTCTAAAGTAGTTTAAGAGCCTCACAAGCAATACCTTTTCTTTCACAAAAATGACATTTTTGTTCATTTTCAGCAGTTATGGTCTTGGAATACAGAGCGCACCCTCGAGCACAGCTGATTTTTTGTTGAAACATGTTCTTGATAGGGATGCATCATCAGCCAAAAAACTGTGTGTGCTCAGAGGTGCGCTTTATTTTTAGGATCAAAAACTTGCCCAGAAAGGTCTAAAATCTACCAAATAAACAAAATTACCAAAAATGCCATTTTTGAGACCCTGTTGATTTTTCTAGATAAATTAAATAAATAAAATATATTTTGAAGATAGAATATGATCAATTTACTTCAACATGCACAACAGATTATATGTAAATATGATTTTTTGCATTTTGAATATATTGGGGTCCAAAATATCCCCTTATCATACCTTGTCCTTTGATAGAGAGAACTTCTATAAAGCAATTTCTTGTGCTTTAGTTTTTGAATGGCACGGGCGCTTCATAGATTGGACAGAATGATAGTGTGGAGTTCTGTATGATTAATTTGACATCATTTTTCCACGAAGCAGTTTAATGACTGTTACTTGTTTTGTTAGGTAATTAATTTACAGTGATGGATATGACATCAACATTTAGGAGCAGTCTGTATTGACAACATTTTAGTAGCGCATGAAAACAGTATAGATGTTAGCACGCTTAATATGAAATAATGTCAATTGAAATTTACATTTATGTTTGAAAAACAAGCAAATTTGGGTTACTATTATGACATATAAAATTCCTTCGTACAATTTTAAACGGATATCAACTGTCCTATAAAGGATATATTGCTTAATATTGTGTGTAACATTTTATTGTTACTATTTAATAATAAAGATTTTACAGCATCTGTCCCATTATTTCTCATTAATATCTCATTCTTTTATTATCAGATTTAAATAAAACTTTCGCAGATTGTAAAGTTCAGGGTCGAGTTGTGCAAGAACATAATATGACAAAAAAGATGGCCACCAGTGACATCATAAGTTTTTGAAAAAAATTCATTTTCCCCTCTGACTTTTTTGTTGCAATTTTATTGTTAAAGTTATAAAGGTCATTGTCTGAGTTAGAACTGAACATTGTGATGCATGACGATTATATGGGCGGCCATTACCACCGAAAGTATGTTTTTAATAAATCATCCAGTCAAAGATGTATTAATTCATCGGTATTATATTTAATTCAATGTAACTTTAATTGATTCACTACTTTTTTTGAAACCATCTCATCAAACTTAAAACAATCCGATGCTTTGTGAAATAATCCTGAGTGTTTTTTCAAACCATTTAATCTAACTTGAAACAACTCAATGCAATGCTAAACAGTTCAGTCAGAAACATGAATCAAAGCAAGAGAATGTGAACCAATTTAAAAGTAACCCAGTCAATTTACCGATATGTGAAACAATCTATAGGAAACTGAATTAATGCAAGACCAAAGCACTCAATTCAATGACAGCAAAATCAATTTGACATAAAGACAAATGGCCGATACTGAACAGAATTAATACGATGTAAAGTGAATTAATTCAGTGCATTCCCAAACAGTTGTGCGAGGGCGCCACTTGCACATACATAAGCTAGAAAAGTTACTTCCCTTGATAAGCATTCCATGCGGTGTCCTGTTAGTGCCATCTTACCATCGCATCTTACCATCGACCGATGCTAAGATGCGATGGTCGATGGTAAGTTGCGATGGTAAGATGCGATGGTCGATAGTAAGATGCGATGGTAAGTTGCGATGGTAAGATGTGATGGTAAGATTCGATGGTAAGATGCGACGGTAAGATGCGATGGTCGATGGTAAGATGCGATGGACCATCGACTATCACAACTTACCATCGACCATTGCATCTTACCATCGACCGATGCTAAGATGCGATTGTCGATGGTAAGTTGCGATGGTAAGATGCGATGGTCGATAGTAAGATGCGATGGTATGTTGCGATGGTAAGATGTGATGGTAAGATTCGATGGTAAGATGCGACGGTAAGATGCGATGGTCGATGGTAAGATGCGATGGACCATCGACTATCACATCTTACCATCGACCATCGCATCTTACCATCGCATCAATCGTAATGTAAATTAGGCCTCTTCTTCGTTTTCTCTCTCTCTCTCTCTCTCTCTCTCTCTCTCTCTCTCTCTCTCTCTCTCTCTCTCGCTCGCTCGCTCTTCTCAATATAATCTCAGGTTTGACAGTGAGGTGGTTTTATTAAATATTAAATTGATAAATATGTTAGGAAGAGTGTAATGAAAACTATTCAACCATGTTGGGTGGGTGGGTGGGTTTGGGTGAACAAAACCTGCTTTGTTCAATTCTAATCCAATTTATCAGAAAAATATAAAAACAAGGCTGTTTTGGGTAAAAAATGCTATGTACCTAGCACTAGATAAATTCCAGACAGCCCCTGCCCCACCAAGCTCTTAATGTTTCTTTAGGCCTCAGACAACTAGTAAAATATAAGTATGCTTGACATTAAAAAGTGAGGCACTGCATGTTTTATGCATAGTTATAATCAATCAGTGTCATTTAAAACGCTGATTGTGAAATGTGTCCGCTTTCCTTTATATAAGTATGTTTCATGTGTTCCTCCAATGTATGCACTCCTCACTCGCCCACACACATTTGTTTGCAATATTCGGGAATGGAAAACTTGGTCAAGTTCGATACCAAGAGTGGCCGTAGAACGTGTGTCATAAGTCGATAGTAAGATCCAATAGTCGATGGTAAGATGCAATGGTCGATGGTAAGATGCGATGGTTGATGGTAAGATGCGATGGTCGATGGTAAGTTGCGATGGTAAGATGTGATGATTGATGGTAAGATGCGATGGTCGATGGTCCATCGCATCTTACCATCGACCATGGCATCTTACCACCGCATCTTACCATCGACCATCACATCTTAACATCACATATTGCCCTAACAAGACACTGTATGGAATGCTTATCAAGGGAAGTAACTTTTCTAGCTTAGTATGTGCAAGTGGTGCCCTCACACAACTGTTAGGGAATGCACCTGTTCAGTATCGGCCATTTGTCTTTATGTCAAATTGATTCTGCTGTCATTGAATTGAGTGCTTTGGTCTAATGCATTAATTCCTATAGATTGTTTCACGTATCGGTAAATTGACTGGGTTACTTTTAAATTGGTTCACATTTTCTTGCTTTGATTCATGTTTCCGACTGAACTGTTTAGCATTGCATTGAATAGTTTCAAGTTCGATTAGATGGTTTGAAAAAACACGCCGGATTATTTCACAAAGCATAGGATTGTTTTAAGTTTGATTAGATGGTTTTAAAAAAAGTAGTGAATCAATTGAAGTAATATTGAATTAAATATACATGTAATACCGATGAATTAATTAATCTTTGACTGGATGCTTCATTAAAAACATACTTTTGGCGGCAATGGCCGCCCATACGATCACTCTCCATAGAGCAAGAACAGGAGTTTCCTGTTAACGCTACTGGCGGCCATCTTTGATGACGTCAAGAAGTCAATAAGTGCAGAGCATTATTCCAGACTAAGATATACCTTAGTGTAAAATTTTGACACTCTGTGACAAATATTTCTTTGAAACATTATTTAGGCAAAATCTTACATTTTCCGAACATAACTCTATGTAATACTATAAATGCCACAGGTGCCTATCTTGGATGATGTCATGACATTTTTAAGGTTCAGTGGTCACAATGACATTTTACGTTCGGCTGGGACATTTTAATTTAACGTTCGGTGGTCACACTGACATTTTACCTCCAGCTGGGATAGTGGAATTTCACTGACATTTTACCTCCAGCTGGGACCTTATAAAATAAATGTTCAGTAGTCATACTGACATTTTACCTCCAGTTGGGCTACTGCAATTTTACTAACATTTTACCTTCCGCTGTGACATTTCAATTTCAGTGATGGCACTGGAATTTTATCTTCAAACACAAAATTATTAAAAAAAAAATAGCAATGACATTGCAATTCACAGTTCAGCCATAGTTTTGACATTAACCTTCAAAAACAACAGTTACAACTGAATGAATGGTGTTTTACGGCATGTCGACACATAAATAGGTCATATTGTGCGCAAAATTGATGAAAAATGAAGAAATGAAGAAATGAAGTATTAATTAAAAATTAATGTAAATATATAAAGATAAAACTATTAAAAAATAAGGGATGATAAGGTGTAATATAAACTATGTATGAACTTCTGCCATAACATTGAAATTTAACCATCAGCAATGACTTCACAAAAACTGCCTTTGCAATCAGATATTAAATAACAAGGTATAAACACTACATTCATAATTCTCACTTGATACCTTTTAATGCATTTTAATGGCTCCATCATATCAGGTGATCATTTATAATAACAGAACCACTTTCATAATCAATAACGAAGCCTTATAAAGCGACTATGATGCTTCAGTATGACAGCAGGGAGTAACTGAATATAAACGACAGAAGAATGATTGTTATCTTCCCAGAACAAGTAATACAGGTGTACCGGAAGTAAATCAAATCCCATTGAGTCCAATGCAATATTGTCCAAGCTTTCTAGTTAGCTATTTTTCAAAATGAAGTTCAAACTAAGATTCACTTACATATTCTTAGTCATGAGACCTGCCTCTCTAGAAAACTGCTGAGAATAGTAGGGGTCATGTGGCATATAAGAAAATAAAATTCTGATCTATGTTGACACCGTGAACAAACTGCATTCATTCGGCACCTCTTAAATGTGTTCTACTTTCACTTTCAAAACTTTCAAGTTGATAAATAAAATCATCATACAACCATGCAAATGGTTCTTAGCTATCACAATCAAGTCAGCCAGAAAAACAGGCCTTAAATACTCAAAAATGCCTTTTATCACAAAAAAAGTTAGGGATTATATATTTGGGAACTCCTTTCGACACTACACCAGGCATGAATATCACAGTGATTTACTTCCTGTATGCCTACAGTAACAGTCTCTGGGCAAGCAAGCTAACCAAATCACCACCTTGACCAAAGTACCATATTTCCCCTAATAGCAGAACCCAGGATCTATGCAAAATGTCAAGGGGCACTCATATAAACAAGAGGGCCAAGATGGCCCTAAATCGATCACCTGAGTACTGGCACATTATCAAACTTCTTCGAAATCTTATGGTCATATACAATCTGTGCAAGTTTGGTTAAGATTGTTCAAGAAATGTGGGCTCTGTTGTGTATAACAACATTGATATAAAGACACTGACAAAGTTTGGTAAAGATCAAATACAAAATGAAGGTGCTAGAGTGTTCGCAAGACAAATCAAAGGACTGAAGGTCCTGAGAGTCGCCAAGATTTAACAGTGTCTGTCTTCTTGGTGAGGTTAAAGGTTATGTTAAATTTTACAGGTGTGGCGTATTAAAATGAAATGTTGCTGCTTAGAACATGAGATGTTTTTTGTACTGGAGTAAGCGAGCTGAACTGATACATGCAATGTTAGGTACTTGTGAAGAATCTGTGTCTGTATTGGTACAACCCAGCAAAGCATGGTTAGGTTAACTGACTGGCGTACATAACGGAAATATTGTTGATAAATCAGACACTCGCGCATTTGTTCAAAGGAAATAAAACAGATCGATGGACCTGCTGGTTTTATGAATTGAATTGGGTTTTAAGGCGCACCAACACATGAAAGGTTATATGGCGCCTTACAGGCATGAACATGCCAGGCTCATCCTCCATGTACATCGAGATAAAATATGGAGAATGGGCCTAGAACCTTCTCACCTGCAGAACTACAGAGTTGCTGTAAATTCTATTGTAGACACTCCATTTACACTGGGGCCACGTTTATTATTTTTCTGCCACTGCTCTAGTGATTTGAGCAAGATGGCACCTGAAACAATGCAGGGGTCATGATGAAGACGTTTAATGAGCATGAACAAAAAATGATAAAGTGAACATGAATTTGGGTTGGTGGGTGGGTGGTGGGGGGTGGTCTACCCCTCTGCCTATCCCTCCAAAGGGATCTGCAGTGGTGCTATTCTTTGCCCCAAACCACACGGGGCCTGCTGGATTTATGTTCAAGTAGAAAATTGTAAGGCTGTTCATTTTGACAAGATGATATATTCCTGACAGAGATACTGAATTTAGTGTTTCATCATTATGCCAGCAAGGAAGCATTTTGTCTTTGTATCTATAGACATCAGGGTGGTATGAAAGAAACAGAAATATAGTTATGTTGTTCAACTTTTTATTTTAATTGCGAGTACTTGGAGCATGCAAATCATTATAACTGGTGGATAAACATATACTGTTAACTGTAGAATATCTTGTAACCTCTTGTTTTCTTGTAAATATTGGTATATAGCTCAGCTGTTCTTTTTCAAATCTGTCTTACTCTGTTTATACCATTTGTAAACATTTTGTTGTATATATTAAGGAAAACAAAGAAAATGATTAGACAGAGAAGTTGAGCTATATATATCCGTCTACAAGAAAACGATAGGTTGAACGTTATTGCAAAGTTAATCAACAATTAAAGCAGTAAAAAAATAAATCAATAAAAATAAATGAACTGTAAACAAACAAAGAAGTATGGTCAGTATCTGGTATATTGCATTTTCTTCTGATTAATGCATCAACTTATTTAATAAGTAGTGAAGAGCAGTAAAACACAATAGCATTCGCTTTATTTACAGCATAACAACCCTTAACACATGTCTAAAACATGGTAAAAGATTGTTAGAGACAAGATGAGCAAAGCTACAATAAGGTTGAATGACCTGGGTACGAAAGTAATAATTTTTCAAAGGCCACGTTTTTTATTAAAAACACTTTTTTAAGCACAGTTTCTTGCTGACATCCTTTATTTAAATTGTTCTACATAACATTCCACCAATGGGATGAAGTATCTGGGCACACAACACTGAAAAAATGATTTTTTCTAATTTTCGAAAAATGCTTGTGACCGAATTATTTTTTGCAACCGCGTCGGTTTTGGTTTACGAGTGTATGTTCCGATAGATTTCCTGTTGATACACTGTGAGATAATTATTTCTTATTGAATTCCAGCAAGGAAATAAACACTACATGGGTAAATGCCAAAATATTTGGATTTTTCTTCTTCTTTTTACCGTAATGCAAAGATTGCCTTGTGTCCCTTTAAATTATTTGATTTGTTTACCTTGTTGTTGGTAGTAGAAATGAGCACTTCTTGACAAATTCTTTTCTTGTGTATTTATTTGTAGTAGATGCTATACTATGCAATACTATTTCTCAAAGTACTAGGCACAATAACTACAATATTTACGGGCATTTAGTTCCCAATTTGACAGTAAAGCTCATTATCTAGGTCACGCTGTAGGCCACGCATGAGCAGCATGTTTAGCTTACTGGTTTAGAAACTGGGGCGGAAAATGTGTTAATTGATTGCTTATTTTTCGCCAACGATTGTACATTTTCAAATTAAGGTTCTGAATGACTGGATAAGCTGCACTATCGAATGAAATGAATGAATGGTGTTTTACGGCACATCGACACATCAATAGGTCATATTGTGCGCAAAAACTGATGAATGATGAAGAAATGAAGGATTAATTAAAAATTAATGTAAATATATAAAGATAAAACTATTTACAAGTAAGGGACGATATGGTAGTAATATAAACTATATAAGTAAATCAACAAATGCCCGAAAACGGGTATATAAATGAAATAATATTAATGAGATGTTTGACATCCGGGTAACTACGCTATTGAAACTTTCCATTCATAAAATATTTATGCGTTTATTATTGCCCATAGTATTTCAGTACATTTACAAAAAAGACACATATATACTGCATACAATTACAATTATTCACAATCAGTAGTTATATTATTCGGTATATATAACGTTCATGTCAGTCACTTATCAAATTAAGTTATACTTGAGGCAGTTAAAGGAACTACATTCTCGAAGTGCGTAAAGCTCCTCGTCCAAAAATTGGTGTATTACTGCGCATAGTATTTCAGTACATAAATTTTACAAAAAAGACACGTTTATACTGTATACAATTACAATTATTTCATTATTTCACAATCAGTAGTTATATTATTCGGTGTTCATAACGTTCATGTCAGTCACCTTATCAAATTAAGTTACACTTGAGGCATTTAAAGGAACTACATTCTCGAACTGCGTTAAAGCTCCTCAACGAAAAACTCCAGCATCAGAAATGACAGTATACATGACTCAAAAATGGCATCGCAAGACAGAAAATGGCATTTTTCATTAAAACAAGGGCCATAACTCTTGTGTTACTGATCCGATCTGGCTGAGCTTTTATTGATATTAACAATCTGTTCAAGTTTGGTATAGTACAAATAATAAATGAAGGTGCTAGAGTTTCCACAATGCAGAAAAAATTTAAGCAAATCAAGGGCCATAACTCTGGTGTTGCTCATCCGATCTGGCAGGTTTTCACACTTGTCCGAGCGTTCATTGTTACTTAACAAATCTGTACAATGTTGGTAAAGATAAACTAATAAATGAAGGTCGCAGTGTGTTCATAAGGCAGAAAATGGCAATTTTCAGCAAATCAAGGGCCATAACTCTGGTGTTACTGATCCAATCTGGCTGGTTTTCGAACTTGTCCAAGCTTTTATTGATATTAACAATCTGTGCAAGTTTGGTAAAGACCAAATAATAAATAAAGGTGATAGGGTGTTCCCAAGGCGGAATATGGCATTTTTTTTAACTCTGGTGAATCTAATCCGATTTGGCTGGTTTTCGAACTTTTGTTTGAGCTTTCATTGATATAAAGACTGTGGTAAAGATTTGATTAATAATGAAGGCCCTTTCGTGTTCACAAAGCAAAAGTTAATGGACGACAAACTTAAAATGTTTTCATTGAATTTATAAATGTTTTGGGGTGAGCTACTATTATAGGACGCCATCTTGTAAGGGGAAATATGGTATTATAAAAGTAATAATGCATTACCCTGGTTCCGCCTTATCCAGGGGATCTTTTGAAAGAAGAATTGATATGGCAGGTATGTCTCTGTTCACTTTCAGCCTGAAATAAAGACAAAGAATGATAATGAGGCAGGTTATACTGCTGGTAAATATACAAGCACACATGACATATAGGGTTCAGACACAGTATGAAGTCATATTATTCCAGAGATGATACAAAATCATACAGATCCTGCGATATACTAGAAGACCACGGCCTACATGTTTAGCCCTATTATGAAGAAGTCCAGATTTAGATCTGACCAACACTAATGTCAGTCCCAACACCAACACCAATGTCAGTCCCAACACCAACACCAATGTCAGTCCCAACACCAATGTCAGCCCCAACACCAACACCAATGTCAGTCCCAACACCAATGTCAGCCCCAACACCAACACTAATGTCAGTCCCAACACCAACACCAATGCCAGTCCCAACACCAATGTCAGTCCCAACACCAACACCAATGTCAGTCCCAACACCAACACCAATGCCAGTCCCAACACTAATGTCAGTCCCAACACCAACACCAATGTCAGTCCCAACACCAATGTCAGCCCCAACACCAACACCAATGTCAGTCCCAACACCAATGTCAGCCCCAACACCAACACTAATGTCAGTCCCAACACCAACACCAATGTCAGTCCCAACACCAACACCAATGTCAGTCCCAACACCAATGTCAGTCCCAACACCAACACCAATGTCAGTCCCAACACCAATGTCAGTCCCAACACCAACACCAATGTCAGTCCCAACACCAACACCAATGTCAGTCCCAACACCAACACCAATATCAGTCCCCACCAATGTCAGTCCCAAGAAATCTTTCACCCTTTTCCAAGTTTTTCAGAACTCCCAATAATACAGTTTGGCCTTGCCGTTACATTCCCTTTAATGACATATTCAGTATGTCAATATCAAAATCGGATGATAACCAAAGAAGATAATTATTATGATCATTTGAAGGTTCTGTTGATAGATGTCCGAGTGTACGATCATAAGAGTCCGACTGTACTACAGATGTGATGACAAAAGCATACACATGGTTTAATAAGTGTTAAATGGAATGATTAATTCTATTTTCATTTGAAAACGATCCGCATGTGAGCCTTCATTATGCAATTATTTCATAAAGCTTCCTGCATACAGATATGTGTCAAAAGGGCCAGAATACGAAGGTGTCCGAACGTACCGGGTTTGACCCTAACCGTTTTATTATTGTTAATAGCTGAACGACAGTTGAAGATTCAATGGAGATTACTAGACTTGTTGTAGTAGACTGCACCACCGTGAACTGTAGTTGAAATGATCTGGCATATGTATGGTTTTGAAACTAGATGAAATCGTAACGCTATCTTCTGTCATTAGAAACAATGGTATGGAGGTTGTATGGTTTTGAAATTACATGTAGTTTAACTTGTAAGGCTATCTTTTGTCATCAGAAACAATAGAATGGGGGTTGTATGGTTCTGACGAAAAGTTATAAGGTTTTGAAACTAAATTAATAGGGCTGGGATTGTCACTAGAACTACAGGTCTAGTGGCTATATAGATGTCACCAGATTCACTGGGAAAGCATTTATAAGATTTAGATATCAGACAAAAGGGCCTAAGGGCTGTATGGTTTTGACACCAGATTCACTGGGAAGGCATTTATAAGATTTTGATATCAGACAAAAGGGTCTAGGGGTTGTATGGTTTTGTCACCAGATTCACTGGGAAGGCATTTATATGACATTAATATTAAATTAAGGTTTTGTCTGGCAGGTAGGCGGTTTTGATATTGGACTCACTATTCTGACAGTTACCAGATTTTCACTTGTGTGGTAAAACATTGATACCAGATCCATCAGTCTCGTGGTTATTTGGTTTTAATACCAGATTCTCTGTCATTTCGTTTGAACTAGAAATGTCGAATATCTGACTAATGTCTCTGCTAAATGCAAAACTTTCAAGTATGTGACCTTGACCTTGTGGTCGCATGTGATCAGAAATATGCATGAAATATGGAAGTAATTCATGAAAGCACTTTGAGAATATGAGCAAAAATACAGGTTTACATTTTGCTGAAAGCAGACCTCAGTAAACTTCCAAGTGTGTGACCTTGACCTTGTGGTCACAGGCGATCAGAAATGTGACAAAATGATTTTGTACGATCTTAGTAATTAAGAAATAAAAGCATTTTGAGAATATGAGCAGATATATAACTTTAACATTTTACTGAATGCAGACATAAATGCAAAAATTTAGGTAAAAACTCTAAGTGTGATCTTGACCTTGTCGTTACAGGTGACTCGAAATATGACTGAATGTTTTTGTATGACCTTAGTAATCAACAAATAACATACGAATTTAATACATAAAAGCAATCTGAGAATATAAGCAAAAACAGTTACCTAACAGTTTACTGAAAGCAATTTAGAAAGTGGCTGTGTAGGCACATCAGGCATGCACAGTGGCTGTGTAGGCACATAGGGCATGCACAGTGGCTGTGTAGGCACATCGGGCATGCACAGTGGCTGTGTAGGCACATCGGGCATGCACAGTGGCTGTGTGACTGACAACGGCCATGCAAAGTGGCTGTATGACTGACATCGGGCATGCACAGTGGCTGTGTGACTGACATCGGGCATGCACAGTGGCTGTGTCACTGACATCGGACATGCACAGTGGCTGTGTGACTGACATCGGGCATGCAAAGTGGCTGTGTGACTGACATCGGGCATGCACAGTGCCTGTGTGACTGACATCGGGCATGCACAGTGGCTGTGTGACTGACATCGGGCATGCACAGTGGCTGTGTGACTGACATCGGGCATGCACAGTGGCTGTGTGACTGACATCGGGCATGCACAGTGGCGGTGTGACTGACATCGGGCATGCACAGTGGCGGTGTGACTGACATCGGGCATGCACAGTGGCTGTGTGACTGACATCGGGCATGCACAGTGGCTGTGTGACTGACATCGGGCATGCAGTGGCTGTGTGACTGACATCGGGCATGCACAGTGGCTGTGTGACTGACATCGGGCATGCACAGTGGCTGTGTGACTGACATCGGGCATGCACAGTGGCTGTGTGACCGACATCGGGCATGCACAGTGGCTGTGTGACTGACATCAAACATGCACAGTGACTGTGTGACTGACATCGGGCATGCACAGTGACTGTGTGACTGACACCGGGCATGCACAATGGCTGTGTGACTGACATCGTTCCGACTGGTTTCGTTCCGTATTGGACTCTTCAGAGGATGGTTGATGCATAATAGTCAGCAGTGGTGAAATGAAACCGGTCGGAACGATGTCAGTCACAACTTACTAAATTGTCTTTTATCTCCGGGACCATCACTTCTATTCAAGCGAGACGAGCCTAGGCAGTTCAAGCAGTACCTACACACTAGCCACACCTTCAACATCCACACTCACAGTCTTAGAATCAGATCGCAAATGGCACCGACTGAGCGAGACTGTAACAGAGTTACGACCTTCCAAAACAGTAAAGACACTGGAGTTACCCTCTAACATACTTCCCAAGTATAAAGAGGCGTGCAAAGTCCTTGGTAAACTTGCTAGAGCACAAAAGTCTTTCAGACTACCTAAAAGTCTGCTTGGATAACAGCATAGCACCACAAGGCCTTGCCATAAACAAGAGGTCAATGACCTTGAAGCTCTACTGATTGATTTTGATTTCAGGAAGTAGTCGCTACAAACTTGTTTTTTGAAAATTTATTTTTAGCCGTGGCGGCCATCTTAAATTTCCGGCCGACCTGATATTTTGCTAGGATCAATTAGACATCAAGAGCAACATTCCTGTGAAGTTCATGAAAATCCGTCAAGTAGTTTCAGAGGAGTAGTCGCTACAAGTTTTCATTATATAATTCTATGTAAACAAAGATGGCCACTGACAGCCATGTTTAACATCTAATCAAATTGATTTTTGACAAGGACCAACATCATGTAATGCTGATCATTTTAGAAAAAGTCCCATATCAATATCACTTATAGTTTTCAAGAAGTAGTCGCTACAAACTTGCATTTTGAAAATCTATTTTTAGCCATGGCGGCCATCTTGAATTTCCGGCCGACCTGAACTTTTGCTAGGATCAATTAGACATCAAGAGCAACATTTCTGTGAAGTTTCATGAAAATCCGTCAAGTAATTTCAGAGGAGTAGTCGCTACAAGTTTTCATTATATAACTCTATGTAAACAAAGATGGCCACTGGCAGCCATGTTTAATGTCGAATCAAAATAATGTTCGACTCAGATAACCATCATGTCATGCTGATCATTTTAGAAAAAGTCCCATATCAATATCACTTATAGTTTTCAAGAAGTAGTCGCTACAAACTTGTATTTTGAAAATCTATTTTTAGCCATGGCGGCCATCTTGAATTTCCGGCCGACCTGAATTTTGCTAGGATCAATTAGACATCAAGAGCAACATTTCTGTGAAGTTTAATGAAAATCCGTCAAGTAGTTTCAGAGGAGTAGTCGCTACAAGTTTTCATTATATAACTCTATGTAAACATAGATGGCCGCTGGCAGCCACGTTTAACGTCAAATCAAAACGATTTTCGACAAGGACCAACATCACATGTCATGCTGATCATTTTAGAAAAAGTCCCATATCAATATCACTTATAGTTTTCAAGAAGTAGTCGCTACAAACTTGAATTTAAAAAATCTATTTTTAGCTTTGGCGGCCATCTTGGATTTCACATCAACATGAATTTTTGCTAGGATCAACTAGACTTCATGGGCAACATTTCTGTAAAGTTTCATGAATATCCATCCAGAAGTTTCAGAGGAGTAGTCGCTACAAATAAAAGTTAACGGACAGACGGACGGACGGACGGACGCCGCACCACGGCATAAGCTCTGCTGATCTCTGATCAGTAGAGCTATAAACAAACCAAGGACCATCAATGACCTCATGTTCATACATGAATGGGAGAAAATTCTCCAAGATACATCACAAAAACTCCTGCGTCTCACACATGCCTTCAATTTGTGCACTCCGCGGACACTGCACGACGAGAAACGTTGTATACCTTATAACCTGCGCCAAATGTCGGATGCAATATGTAGGAGAAAACAAACATGAATTCCAAATCAGAATTAAGGAACACTTGAGAGACACTCGCCTCAACAAAGACACACCGCTTGCACAGCATTTCAATCACCCAGACCACAATGTCGACCAAATTCAATACCAAATCATGCAAATTATGAAATCCGACCCTGACTCTGACTCCAGCACCACACACAGGAGACACAGGGAACTGTATTGGATACACCAACTTCACACTCTGCACCCGGTTGGGATCAATATCATTGGAATGGCTAAGATCATCAGCCACTTTGCATCTATTTTACTGAAAGCAGACCTAAAAGCAAAACTTCCAAGAGTATGACCTTGTGGTCACAGGTGATCATTAACATGACAGAATCTTTTTGTATGGCCTTAGTAATTAACAAATAAAATATGAAAGTAATTTGTGAAAGCATTTTGAGAATATGAGCAAAAACGATGGACAGATGGACGAACGAATGAACTAATGGATGGACAAGGCCAAAACAGTAAAGCCCCTACCAATTTTGGAATTTTGGCAGGGCATAATAAACAAGAGGTCAATGACCTTGAAGCTCTACTGATTGATTTTGATTTCAGGAAGTAGTCGCTACAGACTTGTTTTTTGAAAATCTATTTTTAACCGTGGCGGCCATCTTGAATTTCCGGCCGACCTGAAATTTTGCTAGGATCAATTAGACATTAAGAGCAACATTCCTGTGAAGTTTCATGAAAATCCGTCAAGTAGTTTCAGAGGAGTAGTCGCTACAAGTTTTCAATATATAACTCTATGTAAACAAAGATGGCCGCTGGCAGCCATGTTTAACGTCAAATCAAAATGATTTTCGACAAGGACCAACATCATGTCATACTGATCATTTTAGAAAAAGTCCCATATCAATATCTCTTATAGTTTTGAAGAAGAAGTCGCTACAAACTTATTTATTTTAAATCTATTTTTAGCTGTGGCGGCCATCTTGAATTTCCAGCCTACCTGAAATTTTTCTAGGATCAACTAGACATCAAGAGCAACATTCCTGTGAAGTTTCATGAACATCCGTCAAGTAGTTTCAGAGGAGTAGTCGCTACAAGTTTTTACTATATAACTCTATGTAACCAAAGATGACCACTGGCAGCCATGTTTAACGTCGAATCAAAATAATTTTCCACAAGGATCAACATCATGTCATGCTGATCATTTTAGAAAAAGTCCCATATCAATATCACTTATAGTTTTCAAGAAGTAGTCGCTACAAACTTATTTTTTAAAAATCTATTTTTAGCTGTGACGGCCATCTTGAATTTCTGGCAGATCTGAAATTTTGCTAGGATCAATTAGACATCAAGAGCAACATTCCTGTAAAGTTTCATGACAATCCGCCAAGTAGTTTCAGAGGAGTAGTCGCTACAAGTTTTTACTATATAACTCTATGTAAACAAAGATGGCCGCTGGCAGCCATGTTTAACGTTGAATCAAAACGATTTTTGACAAGGATCAACATCATGTCATGCTGATCATTTTAGAAAAAGTCTCATATCAATATCACTTATAGTTTTCAAGAAGAAGTCGCTACAAACTTGTATTTTAAAACTCTATTTTTAGCTTTGGCGGCCATCTTGGATTTCACATCAACATGAATTTTTGCTAGGATCAACTAGACTTTATGGGGAACATTTCCGTAAAGTTTCATGAATATCCATCCAGTAGTTGCAGAGGAGTTGTCGCTACAAATAAAAGTTTACGGACAGACGGACGGACGAAGCACCACGGCATAAGCTCTGCTGATCTCTGATCAGTCGAGCTAAAAATCAACTGATCTGGTGGTTATATGGTGTTGATACCTGCCTAAGTGATAATTGTATCATTTCCATAACATATTAACTAATCTCATTATCTGGCAATTAAACAGTTTCACGCAAGGTCGACATTTTGAATCAATGAATGAAAAGATATTATCTCAGTTAGAGTGGCAATGAAGAAAAATCATCAACAGTGAGGAGTATTCGTTGGATTTGGACATTAATATAAAACATCTCAAGTTATTAAGCAGAGACCATTGGATTCAGACCACAGATAAAATCGAACCAGTAGACATTTTTGGTGACAGTTTGTTACGAGATAAAATACACCCGCAACATGTTCAACCTTCCAGTAATGATTCATTATCCGTACATAGTTTTAAGCATACCGAAAGTTTCGCATCTTCCAAGTTCACAGTTCTACCGGTTACCAAAACTCACGATTCCGACTTTCAACGGAGATATTCTCAAGTGGCAAACGTTTTGGGACTCATTCGAGTCTACAGTTCATATGAACATTAATCTGATGGATGTACAGAAATTTAGCTATCTACAGTCACAGCTAGATGGTGATGCTGCTAGATCCATGGAAGGATTCCCGCTAACTAACGCAAATTACAACAAAGCAGTTCAACTTCTTAAAGAGCAATTTAGACAAATTCACAAAAACACACATGCGTACATGCAAGCGTTACTGCAACTACCGTCGCCTACAAGTACTATTCACAGTTTACTTAGTTTTTACGACAAAATGGAAGCATATATTCTTAGACTGGAATCACTTGGACAGTGCCATCACCACAATTGCCGAAATGCCATCTTAGTGATTCGCCGCCGTACTGTTACCGGTGTTGACTTTACTTGAGTTTTGTACGTGAAAGAAGAATTAGCATAGGAGAAGGAAGTGTACATATGTTTGTTTACCTGTGCTTCGACTGGAGCAGTTCATCTAGAAGTTGTTTTTGATTTGACAGAAAAATCATTCCTTTAAGCATTTCGACGGTTCTCGAGCAGGAAGTCCCTACCAGTTACTATGATTTCTGATAATGCATTAACCTACATGGCTGCATCAAACCATCTGAAACAGCTATTTCAATCTTCATCATTGAAGAATACTCTGAGTCAAATGGGTATTCGATGGAATCATTCCTAAATGCGCCCCATGGTATGGAGGCTGGTGGGAGAGATTAATAGGGATCACGAAAACAACACTGAAAAAGTTACTCGGGCCTTCTTACGTTACACTGGAGACATTACAAACTATCAATACTGAAGTAGAAGCAATGGTGAACGACAGACCACTTAACATCCTTACTGTATCCAGATGCAGATGCTACAGCTGATGTCGCCCAGATGTCCCGATCTTCACTCAGGAAACAAGCCAATGTACAGAGAGAACTTCTTGATAAATTTTGGGTACGTTGGCGACTTGAATACCTAAGAGAACACCACCGTACTTCCAGCAACAATCAACAAACAGTTAAGGTTGGTGACATTGTTCAGGTACATGCCGAATCCCCGAGATCACGATGGAAGCTTGCTGTCATCGATGAACTTCTTCCCGGAAATGACGGATTGATCCATGCAGTACGAATTCGCACTAGTACAGGACTAACCACTAGACCAGTTGTGAAACTTTACCCATTGGAAGTTGTGTAAATGATGTAATTTACCAAATGACAATAGACGATAGTTGTAGATCGTGCTTTATTTAGTAAAGTGACATTTCATAATGGATTTACACCAGATGTATGATAATCTGTTCTAAAACTTGTACAATATCATGAATCAGTGACATTTAATTTATGAGAACTTAAAATGGAAACTGAGTATAAAGTGTGTGTATACTTTCGTAAAGACTGAGAATACGCATTTACTAGAGACTATGCTCAATATGTTTTCAATATCAATCTTAGTTTTCAGATGTTATACACTTTTGGCGGCCCGTAGTATGTCATGAATTAGGCGCAGTTTTATGGAACGTCTGCTATACACGTTATTGTATGGGACGCTAATGTACATGACGTCACTTCCCTTGTATTGCTGAGATACGTGTTGCACTTTCTTTACCGAGTTATAAACCTCCCTACTCAACAGCAGCGTCTTTACTACCCTGGCTATGACGGTGCTGTTAATTGACTGTCATCAAACTCACTAGTCTGGGGCTTATATAGTTTTGATATGTGACTCACCGTTCCAAACCTTCTATCTTCGGTTCCCAGTATTCCTCCACCCTTCTGAATTGAATTCTTGTGATCTGGTGTAGACCCTGAATATTAATAAACATATTGTTGATTTAATTAATTCAAAATAGTTTTTTTTAAAGTTGTTCACATGGATTTGGGTGAAGACCTGGAAAAAAATCTATACATAAGTAGAGAAAGAAATTGTCCTAATCACACAAGGGTAGCCACTCCATTTCTCAGTAATTAAGGCCTTTCTTAATACACACGTGTGTAACAGCCATGAAACAGTCTCAGTAATTAAGGCCTTTCTTAATACACACGTGTGTAACAGCCTCAGTAATTAAGGCCTTTCTTAATACACACGCGTGTAACAGCCTCAGTAATTAAGGCCTTTCTTAATATACACGCGTGTAACAGCCTCAGTAATTAAGGCCTTTCTTAATATACATGTGTGTTAACAGCCTCAGTAATTAAGGCCTTTCTTAATATACATGTGTGTTAACAGCCTCAGTAATTAAGGCCTTTCTTAATACACACGTGTGTAACAGCCTCAGTAATTAAGGCCTTTCTTAATACACACGCGTGTAACAGCCTCAGTAATTAAGGCCTTTCTTAATATACACGCGTGTAACAGCCTCAGTAATTAAGGCCTTTCTTAATATACACGCGTGTAACAGCCTCAGTAATTAAGGCCTTTCTTAATATACACGCGTGTAACAGCCTCAGTAATTAAGGCCTTTCTTAATATACACGCGTGTAACAGCCTCAGTAATTAAGGCCTTTCTTAATACACACGCGTGTAACAGCCTCAGTAATTAAGGCCTTTCTTAATATACATGTGTGTTAACAGCCTCAGTAATTAAGGCCTTACGTTTAGAGCTGCAGACCTCCGCCTTGCTTGGTTCGAGCCCCGGTGACATGTCTGAGGAATAATTGTATCATTCATCTTACCTCTATGAGAGATAGCTGTCCTTATATGACCTTATATGTGTTGAACTGGATGCAAAACCGCTCCATTCCCTTCATTTCACACACAAAAATGTGTGTGCAGTAAGTTGGTTAAATGGTGCTATATGTCATTTTTAGCACATTTTAAGCTGTACATGATGGTCTATGTTTTCGTGGTGGAGGCAGACTTATTCCTGGGTAGAACCAGTAAGTAAGTAAATTGTTTATTATAGTGACATGCGCATGAAGTGACAAACAAGTACATAAACCAAACAAAATAATGTATACAGCACCCGGACCAATGGGCCTATCAGTCACTGTCTATGGTAATTAGAACTATCACTGAAGGTGATGAATACCCCCGCTTTTTTGCTATAGTCGATGAGGATGGGCAAAATCAAGAAAAATAAATGTCTAAAATATCTGTTAATTTTTAATGTGAACAAAATATCTGTTAGTAAAACAAAGGTCAACAATTCTGTAAAAAAAATTGCAGAATCAATTCTAAGTTAAATAAAGGGCCATAATTCTGTAATAAATTAGGCAATCAATGATGGGTGATGTACAGGGACATAAGTTGTTATGTGTATATTAAGTTTGGGAACAATCAATTCGAATTTGTTTGAATGTGTTAACATGTCATCAGAGTGGAAAATTCTAAGTCAAACAAAGGGCCATAACTCTGTCAATGATGGGTGATAGAGGTACATAAGGTCAACAGTTGTTATGAGCATATTAAGTTTTGGAACAATCCATTCAAGTGTTTGAGATATTCAAGTATTAAAAATGTGTTATGTGATGGGACGCGACGTTAGGGACAACCCGATACCTATATAGCCCCACTTCACTTTCTAAATGCAGGTGTATAAATATGTGACAAAATATAACTACATGGTTCACATGAAAATAACAAGTGTATCACTTAATGATGCTATAAATATACAATTTTATACCACAGAATTCGTTAAATTACATCTACATAGAATCAAACTGGCACATAACATATCAAGTTGGCTCATAACATGTAATGTATATACTGCTTTCAGCTATAATACTGCAAGCTTAAAACTGATTCAAGGGAGTGTGAGACACATAAAAGATTCAGGTAAATTTTATAGCTAGCTTTGTAGAAGAAAGTACTTTACTGAATCCTGGGGTCTATTTTAGAAATGTGATCGTATGTGTATTCCTAAGGTTTATAGTCCCAACACCTGTCTGGACACAGGAGAGTCTGTGCTGTTGTGTGCCAGTGGTTTATGGTGCACTTGAGGAGAGTCTGGACTGTTGTGTGTCAGTGGTTCATGGTGCACTTGAGGAGAGTCTGGGCTGTTGTGTGTCAGAGGTTTATGGTGCACTTGAGGAGAGTCTGGGCTGTTGTGTCAGTGGTTTATGGTGCACTTGAGGAGTCTGGGCTGTTGTGTGTCAGTGGTTTATGGTGCACTTGAGGAGAGTCTGGGCTGTTGTGTGCCAGTGGTTTATGGTGCATTTGAGGAGAGTCTGGGCTGTTGTGTGCCAGTGGTTTATGGTGCACTTGAGGAGAGTCTGGGCTGTTGTGTGTCAGTGGTTTATGGTGCACTTGAGGAGAGTCTGGACTGTTGTGTGCCAGTGGTTTATGTTGCACTTGAGGAGAGTCTGGGCTGTTGTATGCCAGTGGTTTATGGTGCACTGGATGAGAGTCTGGGCTGTTGTGTGCCAGTGGTTTATGGTGCACTTGAGGAGAGTCTGGGCTGTTGTGTGTCTGTGGTTTATGGTGCACTTGAGGAGAGTCTGGGCTGTTGTGTGCCAGTGGTTTATGGTGCACTTGAGGAGAGTCTGGGCTGTTGTGTGCCAGTGGTTTATGGTGCACTTGAGGAGAGTCTGGACTGTTGTGTGCCAGTGGTTTATGGTGCACTTGAGGAGAGTCTGGGCTGTTGCTGGGCTGTTGTGTGCCAGTGGTTTATAGTGCACTTGAGGAGAGTCTGGACTGTTGTGTGCCAGTGGTTTATGGTGCACTTGAGGAGAGTCTGAGCTGTTGTGTGCCAGTGGTTTATAGTGCACTTGAGGAGAGTCTGGGCTGTTGTGTGCCAGTGGTTTATAGTGCACTTGAGGAGAGTCTGGACTGTTGTGTGCCAGTGGTTTATAGTGCACTTGAGGAGAGTCTGGACTGTTGTATGCCAGTGGTTTATGGTGCACTTGATTGTGTACACCTGCCTGAGCACAGGAGAGTCTGGGTTGTTGTGTGCCAGTGGTTTATGGTGCACTTGAGGAGAGTCTGGACTGTTGTGTGCCAGTGGTTTATGGTGCACTTGAGGAGAGTCTGGGCTGTTGTGTGCCAGTGGTTTATGGTGCACTTGAGGAGAGTCTGGACTGTTGTGTGCCAGTGGTTTATGGTGCACTTGAGGAGAGTCTGGACTGTTGTGTGCCAGTGGTTTATGGTGCACTTGAGAATAGTCTGGGCTGTTGTGTGTCAGTGGTTTATGGTGCCCTTGAGGAGAGTCGGGACTGTTGTGTGTCAGTGGTTTATGGTGCACTTGAGGAGAGTCTGGGCTGTTGTGTGCCAGTGGTTTATGGTGCACTTGAGGAGAGTCAGGGTTGTTGTGTGCCAGTAATTTATGGTGTATTTGAAGAGTCTGGACTGTTGTGTGCCAGTGGTTTATGGTGCACATGAGGAGAGTCTGGGCTGTTGTGTGTCAGTGGTTTATGGTGCACTTGAGGAGAGTCTGGGTTGTTGTGTGCCAGTGGTTTATGGTGCACATGAGGAGGGTTTGGGCTGTTGTGTGTCAGTGGTTTATGGTGCATTTGATGAGAGTTTGGGCTTTTGTGTTCCTGTGGTTTATGGTGCACCACAGGAGAGTCTGGACTGTTGTGTGCCAGTGGTTTATGGTGCACTTGAGGAGAGTCTGGGTTGTTGTGTGCCAGTGGTTTATGGTGCATTTGAGGAGAGTCTGGGCGGTTGTGTGTCAGTGGTTTATGGTGCATTTGAGGAGAGTCTGGGCGGTTGTGTCAGTGGTTTATGGTGCACTTGAGGAGAGTCTGGGTTGTTGTGTGCCAGTGGTTTATGGTGCATTTGAGGAGAGTCTGGGTGGTTGTGTGTCAGTGGTTTATGGTGCATTTGAGGAGAGTCTGGGCGGTTGTGTGTCAGTGGTTTATGGTACACTTGAGGAGAGTCTTGGTTGTTTGTAAGCCAGTGTTTTTTATTATACCTCACTCAAAATTCTCTATGTAATTTCCCCATTCCCGATCAGTCAACAATTGGTAATGTTTTATGGTAATGTTTCATGGCATGAAACATTATCTCGTGCATACCGATCATTATCTCGTGCATTACCGATCAGTCAACAATTGGTAATGTTTCATGGTAATGTTTCATGGCATGAAACATTAAATCTTGAAAATTTGTTTCAAGTTCTTTATTGTTGTTAATAAAAAATAATTGCTGATTAAATGAATTTTGATGTTTGGTATAATAAAATAAATATCACATCCCATGGAGGGTGATAGAACATATTGTCAACCCTCGATGTGGTAATGTCCACCTCGGCTAAAGCCTCGGTGGACATTACCAATCTCGGGTTGACAATATGTTCTATCACCCTCCATGGGATGGGATATTTATATAATGGTGCATTTGAGGAGAGTCTGGACTGTTGTGTGTCAGTGGTTTATGGTGCACTTGAGGAGAGTCTGGGCTGTTGTGTGCCAGTGGTTTATGGTGCACCACAGGAGAGTCTGGACTGTTAAGTGCCAGTGGTTTATGGTGCACTTGAGGAGAGTCTGGACTGTTGTGTGTCAGTGGTTTATGGTGCACCACAGGAGAGTCTGGGCTGTTGTGTGCCAGTGGTTTATGGTGCACCACAGGAGAGTCTGGACTGTTGTGTGCCAGTGGTTTATGGTGCACTTGAGGAGAGTCTGGACTGTTGTGTGCCAGTGGTTTGTGGTGCACTTGAGGAGAGTCTGGGCTGTTGTGTGCCAGTGGTAGATGGTGCACTTGAGGAGAGTCTGGACTGTTGTGTGTCAGTGGTTTATGGTGCACTTGAGGAGAGTCTGGGCTGTTGTATGCCAGTGGTTTAGTGCACTTCAGGAGTCTGGACTGTTGTGTGCCAGTGGTTTATGGTGCACTTGAGGAGAGTCTGGACTGTTGTGTGTCAGTGGTTTATGGTGCACTTGAGGAGAGACTGGGCAGTTGTGAGCCAGTGGTTTATGGTGCACCACAGGAGTCTGGGCTGTTGTATGCCAGTGGTTTAGTGCACTTGAGGAAAGTCTGGACTGTTGTGTGTCAGTGGTTTATGGTGCACTTGAGAGTCTGGGCTGTTGTGTGTCAGTGGTTTATGGTGCACTTGAGGAGAGTCTGGGCTGTTGTGTGTCAGTGGTTTATGGTGCACTTGAGGAGAGTCTGGGATGTTGTGTGTCAGTGGTTTATGGTGCACTTGAGGAGTCTGGACTGTTGTGTGCCAGTGGTTTATGGTGCACCACAGGAGAGTCTGGACTGTTGTGTGCCAGTGGTTTATGGTGCACTAGAGGAGAGTCTGGGCTGTTGTGTGTCAGTGGTTTATGGTGCACTTGAGGAGAGTCTGGGTTGTTGTGTGCCAGTGGTTTATGGTGCACTTGAGGAGAGTCTGGACTGTTGTGTGCCAGTGGTTTATGGTACACTTGAGGAGAGTCTGGACTGTTGTGTGCCAGTGGTTTATGGTGCACTTGAGGAGAGTCTGGGCTGTTGTGTGCCAGTGGTTTATGGTGCACCACAGGAGAGTCTGCGCTGTTGTGTGCCAGTGGTTTAGTCCACTTGAGGAGTCTGGACTGTTGTGTGCCAGTGGTTTAAGGTGCACTTGAGGAGAGTCTGGACTGTTGTGTGCCAGTGGTTTATGGTGCACTTGAGGAGAGTCTGGACTGTTGTGTGTCAGTGGTTTATGGTGCACTTGAGGAGAGTCTGGGCTGTTGTGTGCCAGTGGTTTATGGTGCACTTGAGGAGAGTCTGAGTTGTTGTGTGCTAGTGGTTTATGGTGCACTTGAGGAGAGTCTGGACTGTTGTGTGCCAGTGGTTTATGGTGCACTTGAGGAGAGTCTGAGTTGTTGTGTGCCAGTGGTTTATGGTGCACTTGAGGAGAGTCTGGACTGTTGTGTGTCAGTGGTTTATGGTGCACTTGAGGAGAGACTGGGCAGTTGTGAGCCAGTGGTTTATGGTGCACCACAGGAGTCTGGGCTGTTGTATGCCAGTGGTTTATGGTGCACTTCAGGAGAGTCTGGGCTGTTGTGTCTGTTGTGTGCCAGTGGTTTATGGTGCACTTGAGGAGAGTCTGGGCTGTTGTGTGCCAGTGGTTTATGGTGCACTTGAGGAGAGTCTGGGTTGTTGTGTGCCAGTGGTTTATGGTGCACATGAGGAGGGTTTGGGCTGTTGTGTGTCAGTGGTTTATGGTGCATTTGATGAGAGTTTGGGCTTTTGTGTTCCTGTGGTTTATGGTGCACCACAGGAGAGTCTGGACTGTTGTGTGCCAGTGGTTTATGGCGCACTTGAGGAGAATCTGGGCTGTTGTATGCCAGTGGTTTATGGTGCACTTGAGGAGAATCTGGGTTGTTGTGTGCCAGTGGTTTATGGTGCACTTGAGGAGAGTCTGGACTGTTGTGTGCCAGTGGTTTATGGTGCACTTGAGGAGAGTCTGGGTTGTTGTGTGCCAGTGGTAGATGGTGCACTTGAGGAGAGTCTGGGCTGTTGTGTGCCAGTGGTAGATGGTGCACTTGAGGAGAGTCTGGACTGTTGTGTGTCAGTGGTTAATGGTGCACTTGAGGAGAGTCTGGGCTGTTGTATGCCATTGGTTTAGTGCACTTCAGGAGTCTGGACTGTTGTGTGCCAGTGGTTTATGGTGCATTTGAGGAGAGTCTGGACTGTTGTGTGTCAGTGGTTTATGGTGCACTTGAGGAGAGTCCGGGCTGTTGTGTGCCAGTGGTTTATGGTGCACCACAGGAGAGTCTGGACTGTTGTGTGCCAGTGGTTTATGGTGCACTTGAGGAGAGTCTGGACTGTTGTGTGTAAGTGGTTTATGGTGCACTTGAGGAGAGTCTGGGCTGTTGTGTGCCAGTGGTTTATGGTGCACCACAGGAGTCTGGACTGTTGTGTGCCAGTGGTTTATGGTGCACTTGAGGAGAGTCTGGACTGTTGTGTGCCAGTGGTTTATGGTGCACTTGAGGAGAGTCTGGGCTGTTGTGTGCCAGTGGTAGATGGTGCACTTGAGGAGAGTCTAGACTGTTCAGTGTCAGTGGTTTATGGTGCACTTGAGGAGAGTCTGGGCTGTTGTATGCCAGTGGTTTAGTGCACTTCAGGAGTCTGGACTGTTGTGTGCCAGTGGTTTATGGCGCACTTGATGAGAGTCTGGACTGTTGTGTGCCAGTGGTTTATGGTGCACTTGAGGAGAGTCTGGGCTGTTGTGTGCCAGTGTTTTATGTTGCACCACAGGAGAGTCTGCGCTGTTGTGTGCCAGTGGTTTAGTGCACTTGGGGAGTCTGGACTGTTGTGTGCCAGTGGTTTATGGTGCACTTGAGGAGAGTCTGAGTTGTTGTGTGCCAGTGGTTTATGTTGCACTTGAGGAGAGTCTGGGCAGTTGTGTGTCAGTGGTTTATGGTGCACTTGAGGAGAGTCTGGGCTGTTGTGTGCCAGTGGTTTATGGTGCACTTGAGGAGAGTCTGAGTTGTTGTGTGCCAGTGGTTTATGGTGCACTTGAGGAGAGTCTGGACTGTTGTGTGCCAGTGGTTTATGGTGCACTTGAGGAGAGTCTGGGCTGTTGTGTGTCAGTGGTTTATGGTGCACTTGAGGAGAGTCTGGGATGTTGTGTGTCAGTGGTTTATGGTGCACTTGAGGAGTCTGGACTGTTGTGTGCCAGTGGTTTATGGTGCACCACAGGAGTCTGGACTGTTGTGTGCCAGTGGTTTATGGTGCACTTGAGGAGAGTCTGGGCTTTGTGTGTCAGTGGTTTATGGTGCACTTGAGGAGAGTCTGGGTTGTTGTGTGCCAGTGGTTTATGGTGCACCACAGGAGAGTCTGGACTGTTGTGTGCCAGTGGTTTATGGCGCACTTGAGGAGAGTCTGGGCTGTTGTGTGCCAGTGGTTTATGGTGCATTTGAGGAGTCTGGGCTGTTGTGTGCCAGTGGTTTATGGTGCACCACAGGAGAGTCTGGACTGTTGTGTGCCAGTGGTTTATGGTGCATTTGAGGAGAGTCTGGACTATTGTGTGCCAGTGGTTTATGGTGCACTTGAGGAGAGTCTGGGCTGTTGTGTGCCAGTGGTAGATGGTGCACTTGAGGAGAGTCTGGACTGTTGTGTGTCAGTGGTTTATGGTGCACTTGAGGAGAGTCTGGGCTGTTGTATGCCAGTGGTTTAGTGCACTTCAGGAGTCTGGACTGTTGTGTGCCAGTGGTTTATGGTGCACTTGAGGAGAGTCTGGACTGTTGTGTGTCAGTGGTTTATGGTGCACTTGAGGAGAGACTGGGCAGTTGTGAGCCAGTGGTTTATGGTGCACCACAGGAGTCTGGGCTGTTGAATGCCAGTGGTTTAGTGCACTTAAGGAAAGTCTGGACTGTTGTGTGTCAGTGGTTTATGGTGCACTTGAGAGTCTGGGCTGTTGTGTGTCAGTGGTTTATGGTGCACTTGAGGAGAGTCTGGGCTGTTGTGTGTCAGCGGTTTATGGTGCACGTGAGGAGAGTCTGGGCTGTTGTGTGTCAGTGGTTTATGGTGCACTTGAGGAGAGTCTGGACTGTTGTGTGCCAGTGGTTTATGGTGCACCACAGGAGTCTTGGCTGTTGTGTGCCAGTGGTTTATGGTGCACTTGAGGAGAGTCTGGGCTGTTGTGTGTCAGTGGTTTATGGTGCACTTGAGGAGAGTCTGGGTTGTTGTGTGCCAGTGGTTTATGGTGCACTTGAGGAGAGTCTGGGCTGTTGTGTGCCAGTGGTTTATGGTGCACTTGAGGAGAGTCTGGGTTGTTGTGTGCCAGTGGTTTATGGTGCACATGAGGAGGGTTTGGGCTGTTGTGTGTCAGTGGTTTATGGTGCATTTGATGAGAGTTTGGGCTTTTGTGTTCCTGTGGTTTATGGTGCACCACAGGAGAGTCTGGACTGTTGTGTGCCAGTGGTTTATGGCGCACTTGAGGAGAATCTGGGCTGTTGTATGCCAGTGGTTTATGGTGCACTTGAGGAGAATCTGGGTTGTTGTGTGCCAGTGGTTTATGGTGCACTTGAGGAGAGTCTGGTCTGTTGTGTGCCAGTGGTTTATGGTGCACTTGAGGAGAGTCTGGGCTGTTGTGTGCCAGTGGTTTATGGTGCACTTGAGGAGAGTCTGGGTTGTTGTGTGCCAGTGGTTTATGGTGCACATGAGGAGGGTTTGGGCTGTTGTGTGTCAGTGGTTTATGGTGCATTTGATGAGAGTTTGGGCTTTTGTGTTCCTGTGGTTTATGGTGCACCACAGGAGAGTCTGGACTGTTGTGTGCCAGTGGTTTATGGCGCACTTGAGGAGAATCTGGGCTGTTGTATGCCAGTGGTTTATGGTGCACTTGAGGAGAATCTGGGTTGTTGTGTGCCAGTGGTTTATGGTGCACTTGAGGAGAGTCTGGACTGTTGTGTGCCAGTGGTTTATGGTGCACTTGAGGAGAGTCTGGGTTGTTGTGTGCCAGTTGTTTATGGTGCACTTGAGGAGAGTCTGGACTGTTGTGTGCCAGTGGTTTATTGTGCACTTGAGGAGAGTCTGGGTTGTAGTGTGCCAGTGGTGTATGGTGCACTTGAGGAGAGTCTGGGTTGTTGTGTGCCAGTGGTTTATGGTGCACTTGAGGATAGTCTGGGTTGTTGTGTGCCAGTGGTTTATGGTGCACATGAGGAGGGTTTGGGCTGTTGTGTGCCAGTGGTTTATGGTGCACTTGAGGAGAGTCTGGGTTGTTGTGTGCCAGTGGTTTATGGTGCACTTGAGGAGAGTCTGGGTTGTTGTGTGCCAGTGGTTTATGGTGCACTTGAGGAGAGTCTGGGTTGTTGTGTGCCAGTGGTTTATGGTGCACTTGAGGAGAGTCTGGGTTGTTGTGTGCCAGTGGTTTATGGTGCACATGCAGAGAGTCTGGGTTGTTGTGTGCCAGTGGTTTATGGTGCACTTGAGGAGAGTCTGGGTTGTTGTGTGCCAGTGGTTTATGGTGCACTTGAGGAGAGTCTGGGTTGTTGTGTGCCAGTGGTTTATGGTGCACATGAGGAGGGTTTGGGCTGTTGTGTGTCAGTGGTTTATGGTGCATTTGCGGAGAGTCTGGACTGTTGTATGCCAGTAATTTATGGTGCATTTGAGGAGAGTTTGGACTGTTGTGTGTCAGTGGTTTATGGTGCACTTGAGGAGAGTCTGGGCTGTTGTGTGCCAGTGGTAGATGGTGCACTTGAGGAGAGTCTGGGCTGTTGTGTGCCAGTGGTAGATGGTGCACTTGAGGAGAGTCTGGACTGTTGTGTGTCAGTGGTTTATGGTGCACTTGAGGAGAGTCTGGGCTGTTGTATGCCAGTGGTTTAGTGCACTTCAGGAGTCTGGACTGTTGTGTGCCAGTGGTTTATGGTGCATTTGAGGAGAGTCTGGACTGTTGTGTGTCAGTGGTTTATGGTGCACTTGAGGAGAGTCTGGGCTGTTGTGTGCCAGTGGTTTATGGTGCACCACAGGAGAGTCTGGACTGTTGTGTGCCAGTGGTTTATGGTGCACTTGAGGAGAGTCTGGACTGTTGTGTGTCAGTGGTTTATGGTGCACTTGAGGAGAGTCTGGGCTGTTGTGTGCCAGTGGTTTATGGTGCACCACAGGAGAGTCTGGACTGTTGTGTGCCAGTGGTTTATGGTGCACTTGAGGAGAGTCTGGACTGTTGTGTGCCAGTGGTTTATGGTGCACTTGAGGAGAGTCTGGGCTGTTGTGTGCCAGTGGTAGATGGTGCACTTGAGGAGAGTCTAGACTGTTCTGTGTCAGTGGTTTATGGTGCACTTGAGGAGAGTCTGGGCTGTTGTATGCCAGTGGTTTAGTGCACTTCAGGAGTCTGGACTGTTGTGTGCCAGTGGTTTATGGTGCACTTGAGGAGAGTCTGAGTTGTTGTGTGCCAGTGGTTTATGGTGCACTTGAGGAGAGTCTGGACTGTTGTGTGTCAGTGGTTTATGGTGCACTTGAGGAGAGACTGGGCAGTTGGGGCCAGTGGTTTATGGTGCACCACAGGAGTCTGGGCTGTTGTATGCCAGTGGTTTATGGTGCACTTCAGGAGAGTCTGGGCTGTTGTGTCTGTTGTGTGCCAGTGGTTTATGGTGCACTTGAGGAGAGTCTGGGCTGTTGTGTGCCAGTGGTTTATGGTGCACTTGAGGAGAGTCTGAGTTGTTGTGTGCCAGTGGTTTATGGTGCACATGAGGAGGGTTTGGGCTGTTGTGTGTCAGTGGTTTATGGTGCATTTGATGAGAGTTTGGGCTTTTGTGTTCCTGTGGTTTATGGTGCACCACAGGAGAGTCTGGACTGTTGTGTGCCAGTGGTTTATGGCGCACTTGAGGAGAATCTGGGCTGTTGTATGCCAGTGGTTTATGGTGCACTTGAGGAGAATCTGGGTTGTTGTGTGCCAGTGGTTTATGGTGCACTTGAGGAGAGTCTGGACTGTTGTGTGCCAGTGGTTTATGGTGCACTTGAGGAGAGTCTGGGTTGTTGTGTGCCAGTGGTTTATGGTGCACTTGAGGAGAGTCTGGACTGTTGTGTGCCAGTGGTTTATTGTGCACTTGAGGAGAGTCTGGGTTGTTGTGTGCCAGTGGTGTATGGTGCACTTGAGGAGAGTCTGGGTTGTTGCGTGCCAGTGGTTTATGGTGCACTTGAGGAGAGTCTGGGTAGTTGTGTGCCAGTGGTTTATGGTGCACATGAGGAGGGTTTGGGCTGTTGTGTGCCAGTGGTTTATGGTGCACTTGAGGAGAGTCTGGGCTGTTGTGTGCCAGTGGTTTATGGTGCACCACAGGAGAGTCTGGACTGTTGTGTGCCAATGGTTTATGGTGCACTTGAGGAGAGTCTGGACTGTTGTGTGCCAGTGGTTTATGGTGCACTTGAGGAGAGTCTGGGCTGTTGTGTGCCAGTGGTAGATGGTGCACTTGAGGAGAGTCTAGACTGTTCTGTGTCAGTGGTTTATGGTGCACTTCAGAAGAGTCTGGGCTGTTGTATGCCAGTGGTTTAGTACACTTCAGGAGTCTGGACTGTTGTGTGCCAGTGGTTTATGGTGCACTTGAGGAGAGTCTGGACTGTTGTGTGTCAGTGGTTTATGTTGTACTTGAGTAGAGACTGGGCAGTTGTGAGCCAGTGGTTTATGGTGCACCACAGGAGTCTGGGCTGTTGTATGCCAGTGGTTTAGTGCACTTGAGGAAAGTCTGGACTGTTGTGTGTCAGTGGTTTATGGTGTACTTGAGAGTCTGGGCTGTTGTGTGTCAGTGGTTTATGGTGCACTTGAGGAGAGTCTGGGCTGTTGTGTGTCAGTGGTTTATGGTGCACTTGAGGAGAGTCTGGGCTGTTGTGTGTCAGTGGTTTATGGTGCACTTGAGGAGAGTCTGGACTGTTGTTTGCTAGTGGTTTATGGTGCACCACAGGAGAGTCTGGGCTGTTGTGTGTCAGTGGTTTATGTTGTACTTGAGTAGAGACTGGGCAGTTGTGAGCCAGTGGTTTATGGTGCACCACAGGAGTCTGGGCTGTTGTATGCCAGTGGTTTAGTGCACTTGAGGAGAGTCTGGACTATTGTGTGTCAGTGGTTTATGGTGCACTTGAGGAGAGTCTGGGTTGTTGTGTGCCAGTGGTTTATGGTGCACTTGAGGAGAGTCTGGACTGTTGTGTGCCAGTGGTTTATGGTGCACTTGAGGAGAGTCTGGACTGTTGTGTGCCAGTGGTTTATGGCGCACTTGATGAGAGTCTGGACTGTTGTGTGCCAGTGGTTTATGGTGCACTTGAGGAGAGTCTGGGCTGTTGTGTGCCAGTGTTTTATGTTGCACCACAGGAGAGTCTGCGCTGTTGTGTGCCAGTGGTTTAGTGCACTTGGGGAGTCTGGACTGTTGTGTGCCAGTGGTTTATGGTGCACTTGAGGAGAGTCTGGACTGTTGTGTGCCAGTGGTTTATGGTGCACTTGAGGAGAGTCTGGGCAGTTGTGTGTCAGTGGTTTATGGTGCACTTGAGGAGAGTCTGGGCTGTTGTGTGCCAGTGGTTTATGGTGCACTTGAGGAGAGTCTGAGTTGTTGTGTGCCAGTGGTTTATGGTGCACTTGAGGAGAGTCTGGACTGTTGTGTGCCAGTGGTTTATGGTGCACTTGAGGAGAGTCTGGGCTGTTGTGTGTCAGTGGTTTATGGTGCACTTGAGGAGAGTCTGGGATGTTGTGTGTCAGTGGTTTATGGTGCACTTGAGGAGTCTGGACTGTTGTGTGCCAGTGGTTTATGGTGCACCACAGGAGTCTGGACTGTTGTGTGCCAGTGGTTTATGGTGCACTTGAGGAGAGTCTGGGCTTTGTGTGTCAGTGGTTTATGGTGCACTTGAGGAGAGTCTGGGTTGTTGTGTGCCAGTGGTTTATGGTGCACCACAGGAGAGTCTGGACTGTTGTGTGCCAGTGGTTTATGGCGCACTTGAGGAGAGTCTGGGCTGTTGTGTGCCAGTGGTTTATGGTGCATTTGAGGAGTCTGGGCTGTTGTGTGCCAGTGGTTTATGGTGCACTACAGGAGAGTCTGGACTGTTGTGTGCCAGTGGTTTATGGTGCATTTGAGGAGAGTCTGGACTATTGTGTGCCAGTGGTTTATGGTGCACTTGAGGAGAGTCTGGGCTGTTGTGTGCCAGTGGTAGATGGTGCACTTGAGGAGAGTCTGGACTGTTGTGTGTCAGTGGTTTATGGTGCACTTGAGGAGAGTCTGGGCTGTTGTATGCCAGTGGTTTAGTGCACTTCAGGAGTCTGGACTGTTGTGTGCCAGTGGTTTATGGTGCACTTGAGGAGAGTCTGGACTGTTGTGTGTCAGTGGTTTATGGTGCACTTGAGGAGAGACTGGGCAGTTGTGAGCCAGTGGTTTATGGTGCACCACAGGAGTCTGGGCTGTTGAATGCCAGTGGTTTAGTGCACTTGAGGAAAGTCTGGACTGTTGTGTGTCAGTGGTTTATGGTGCACTTGAGAGTCTGGGCTGTTGTGTGTCAGTGGTTTATGGTGCACTTGAGGAGAGTCTGGGCTGTTGTGTGTCAGCGGTTTATGGTGCACTTGAGGAGAGTCTGGGCTGTTGTGTGTCAGTGGTTTATGGTGCACTTGAGGAGAGTATGGACTGTTGTGTGCCAGTGGTTTATGGTGCACCACAGGAGTCTTGGCTGTTGTGTGCCAGTGGTTTATGGTGCACTTGAGGAGAGTCTGGGCTGTTGTGTGTCAGTGGTTTATGGTGCACTTGAGGAGAGTCTGGGTTGTTGTGTGCCAGTGGTTTATGGTGCACTTGAGGAGAGTCTGGACTGTTGTGTGCCAGTGGTTTATGGTGCACTTGAGGAGAGTCTGGACTGTTGTGTGCCAGTGGTTTATGGTGCACTTGAGGAGAGTCTGGGCTGTTGTGTGCCAGTGGTTTATGGTGCACCACAGGAGTCTGCGCTGTTGTGTGCCAGTGGTTTAGTGCACTTGAGGAGTCTGGACTGTTGTGTGCCAGTGGTTTATGGTGCACTTGAGGAGAGTCTGAGTTGTTGTGTGCCAGTGGTTTATGGTGCACTTGAGGAGAGTATGGCTGTTGTGTGCCAGTGGTTTATGATGCACTTGAGGAGAGTCTGGACTGTTGTGTGCCAGTGGTTTGGTGCAGTTGAGGAGAGTATGGGATGTTGTGTGCCAGTGGTTTATGGTGCACTTGAGGAGAGTCTGGGCTGTTGTGTGCCAGTGGTTTATGGTGCACTTGAGGAGAGTCTGGACTGGTGTGTGCCAGTGGTTTATGGTGCACTTGAGGAGAGTCTGGGCTGTTGTGTGCCAGTGGTTTATGTTGCACTTGAGGAGAGTCTGGGTTGTTGTGTGCCAGTGGTTTATGGTGCACTTGAGGAGTCTTGGTTGTTGTGTGCCAGTGGTTTATGGTGCACTTGAGAAGAGTCTGGGCTGTTGTGCACCAGTGGTTTATGGTGCACTTGAGGAGAGTCTGGGTTGTTGTGTGCCAGTGGTTTATGGTGCACTTGAGGAAAGTCTGGGCTGTTGTGTGCTAGTGGTTTATGGTGCACCACAGGAGAGTCTGGACTGTTGTATGCCAGTGGTTTATGGTGCACTTGAGGACAGTCTGGACTGTTGTGTGCCAGTGGTTTATGGTGCACTTGAGGAGAGTCTGGACTGTTGTGTGCCAGTGGTTTATGGTGCACTTGAGGAGAGTCTGGGCTGTTGTGTGCCAGTGGTTTATGGTGCAATTGAGGAGAGTCTGGGTGGTTGTGTGTCAGTGGTTTATGGTGCACTTGAGGAGAGTCTGGGCTGTTGTGTGCCAGTGGTTTATGGTGCACTTGATTGTACACCTGCCTGGGCACAGGAGAGTCTGGACTGTTGTGTGCCAGTGGTTTATGGTACATTTGAGGAAAGTCTGGGCTGTTGTGTGTCAGTGGTTTATGGTGCACCACAGGAGTCTGGGCTGTTGTGTGCCAGTGGTTTATGGTGCACCACAGGAGAGTCTGGGCTGTTGCGTGCCAGTGGTTTATGGTGCACTTGAGAGTCTGGGCTGTTGTGTGCCAGTGGTTTATGGTGCACTTGATTGTACACCTGCCTGGGCACAGGAGAGTATGGACTGTTGTATGCCAGTGGTTTATGGTGCATTTGAGGAGAGTCTGGACTGTTGTGTACCACTGGTTTATGGTGGTGCCAGTGGTTTATGGTGGTACCAGTGGTTTATGGTGTTTAAAACTGTGAGATGAGGTGGGTGAGATCAGAATTGTGAGATGATGTGGATCGAAATTGTGAGATGTTGATCAGAATTGTGAGATGAGATTAAGTAGAATTTGAGATGAGGTGCATCAGTATTGTGAGATTAGGTGAATCAGAATTGTGAGATTAAGTGTCAGATGAGGTGGATCAGAATTGTGAGATGGGGTGGATAAGAATTCTGAGATGAGGTGGATCAGAATTGTGAGAAGAGGTGGGTGAGATGAGTATCAGAATTGTGAGATTAGGTGAATCATTATAGTGAGATGGGGTGGATCAGAATTGTGAGATGAGGTGGCTCAGAATTGTGAGATGGGGTGGATCAGAACTGTGAGATGAGGTGGTTCAGAATTGTGAGATGGGGTGGATCAGAATTGTGAGATGAGGAGGATCAGAATTGTGAAATGGGGTTGATCAGATGGGGTGGATCAGAATTGTGAGATGAAGTGGATCAGAATTGTGAGATGAGGTAGGGGGAAATTGTGAGATGAAATGGAACAGATGTTGAAGATTGAATGTTGAATAAAGGCCCACCATGAATCTGACCACTGTAAAATGTCCAGATGGCAATTTACCTTGATTTTACGCTTCATTATCTCAGAACAAGATACAGTTTTTGTGACGGCGTTGCCACTACCATTCCAACATATCTGCTTCATGCCAGGTTCCTGTATAATAAACAAGAAAATCCATACTCATTGGTTTATAAATTGTATTGAAACAAGGCAGTCCGACAGTTGATATCAATATCATTTATAGCTTTCAAGAAGTAGTCGCTACAATCATGTCTTTCAAAAATCTATTTTTAGCTGTCACGGCCATCTTGAATTTCTGTCAGACCTGAAATTTTGCTAGGATCAACTAGATAATAGAGCAACATTCCTGTGAAGTTTCATGAAAATCCGTCGAGTAGTTTCAAATAAGTAGTCGCTACAAGTTTTTACTATAGAACTCTATGTAAACAAAGATACCCACTGGCAGCCATGTTCAACGTCAAATCAAAGGGATTTTTGACTAGGATCAACTTCATGTCATGCTGATCAATTTAGAAAAAGTCCCATATCAATATCACTTATAGTTTTCAAGAAGTAGTTGCTACAACTTGTTTTTTGAAAATCTAATTTTAGCTGTGGCAGCCATCTTGAATTTCAGACCAACCTGAAATGTTGCTAGGATCATTTAGACATCAAGAGCAACATTCCTGTGAAGTTTCCTGAAAATCCGTCAAGTAGTTTCAGAGGAGTAGTCGCTACAAGTTTCTATTATATAACTCTATGTAAATAAAGATGGTCGCATGGCCGGTGGCAGCCATGTTTAATGTTGAATCAAAATAATTTTTGACAAGGATCAATGTCATGTCATGCTGACCATTTTAGAAAAAGTTCCATATCAATATCACTTATAGTTTTCAAGAAGTAGTCCCTACAATCTTGTTTTTTAAAAATCTTTTTTAGCCGTGGCGGCCATCTTGAATTTCTGGCCGACCTGAAATTTTGCAAGTATCAACTAGATATCAAGAGCAACAATCATGTTAAGTTTCATGAACATCCGTCAAGTAGTTTCAGAGGAGAAGACACTACAAATTTTTACTATATAACTTTATGTAAACAAAGATGGCCGCTGGCAGCCATGTTTAACATCGAAACAAAACAATTTTCGACAAGGACCAACATCATGTCATGCTGATCATTGTAGAAAAAGTCTCATTTCAATATCACTTATAGTTTTCAAGAAGTAGTCATTACAAACATGTTTTTTAAAAATCTATTTTTAGATTTGGCGGCCATCATGGATTTCACATCAACATGAATTTTTGCTAGGATCAATTAGACTTCATAAGCAACATTTCTGTAAACTTTCATGAAAATCCATTCAGTAGTTTCAGAGAAGTAGTCGCTACAAAAAAAGTTTACGGACAGACAGACGGACGACGGACACCGCACCACGGCATAAAAATCACTAAACTCCCAGATTGAGGTCCTGAAAGTATCACATGTATGGTAGCGGGTCCCGCAAATTAAACCATCCAAAACAGGTGCGCGATCAAGGTGTTATTTGGTAGCATGCATTTGTGAATAAGCGTTCGTTGTAAAGCATTTTTATGGCACAGATTTGCTATCAATGAACTCAAAATAAACAAGATACTCTAGTATTGCATGGTAATACATGATGTCCCCTACAAGTCAGATGTTTGACAGTAAATGTTTTTTAATGGACCAGACCAAACAAAAGGCTATGATTTAGACAAATAACAAAGGCATGCTACATTTCGCAACCTTAACAAAACAAGTTTGCTTACAGAATGGAGTAACAAAATGTTAAGTGTAATATTAAAAGACAGTTATATGGACCTGATTTGGGTAGGAACATAATGGTGCCACATAAATGTGTGTATAAAGTTTGAATACTGTAAGGCTTTTGGTATGTAATTGACTTAATAAACATTAATAAACAAGAGGGCCAAGATGGCCCTAAATCGATCACCCATTATCAAACTTCTACAAAATCTTATTGTTATATACAATCTGTACAAGTTTGGTTAAGATTTGTTCAAGATATGTGGCATCTGTTGTGTTAACAACATTGATATAAAGACACTGACAAAGATTGGTAAAGATCAAATGCAAAATGAAGGTGTTAGAGTTTAACCCCTGGTGCAGGGCAAAATGTGACCCAAGGGCTACATGTAATATATGAGAGCTGTGTGCCTTGTGGTTTCAGAGAAGAAGATTTTTTAAGTGTTTCCTTATACAGGTCCATGTAAAACATGTAACCCCTGGGGCAGGGCCAAATGTGACCCCAGGGTCACCATTTGAATAAACTTGGTAAAGGACCATAAGCTCATAGTAAATGCAAAATATTAAACCTGTGGCTCTTGTAGTTTCACAGAAGAATTTTTTTACTATATAAATCTATGGAAAACTGGGACGCCTGGGACGGAGCCAAATTTGACCCCAGGGTCACCATTTGAACAAACTTGGTAGAGAACCATAAGCTTATAGCAAATGCAAAATATTAAACCTCTGGCTCTTGCAGTTTCAGAGAGGATCTTTTAAAAGTTTTTCCCTATACAAGTCTATGTAAAACATGTGATCCCTGGGGCGAGGCCAAATGAGACCCCAGGGTCACCATTTAAACAAAATTGGTAAAGGACCATAAGCTTATAGTAAATGCAAAATATTAAACCTCTGGCTCTTGTAGTTTCAGAGAAGAAGACTTTATTTTATTTTTTTCCTATGTAAAACTGGGGTGCCTGGGACAGGGCCAAATTTGACCCCAGGGTCAACATTTGAACAAACTTGGTAGAGGATTATTAGCTGATGCTACTTGTAACATATGAGAGCTCTGTGGTTTCACAAAATAATATGTTTTAAAGATTTTTCCTATATCAGTCTTTGAAAAACATGCAAAATCTCAATGTACAAACTCGGGCCATTTTTTACCCCATGGACTTCATTTGAAACTTGATAGTCTAGGCATTGGCGATCATTTTAAAAGAAAAACTCGAAATCTGTCCAGCGGTTCTAGAGAAGTGGATTTTTTAAGGTTTTGACCATATATGATAATGGTGGCCATCTTGGATGTCGCGTTGACCTAATTTTAAAAAATCTAAAAAACATTCATCTAAAGATCATCCATGTGAAGTTTGGTCAAAATTGGCCAAGTGGTTTCTGAACAGGTCATTTGAAGCAAAAGTTAACGACGACAGATGATGGATGAAGAGTGATCCCAATTGATCACGAAGGCCAAGGTGATCTAAAAACGTCAATGTAAAATTCTAATGTAAATTAACAAAGTGTAAAAAGTAGGTCAAGGTCATTTATACTGATTTGGGTAGGAACATATTGCTGTCATACACATGTGTGTATGAAGTTTGGAAAGATAACACTTCATATGACCAAGTATCAATCATAAATGCTTCAATCATATTACTTCAATCATAAGAAGTTAAGTTACTGAGGTTAAGTGGTTTAACCAGGGTGTGGTTCTGGGAAAATAATGCAAAATATGACCTAGAACTTGGTATTTTTTGTCGTTCAGCTATGTCCATCAATGCCAACAAAACATATGACCAAGTATCAAAGACATAAAGTCAGGCAATCATAAAGTTAATTGAGGTTAAGTGACTTAACCAAGGTTGTTGCCTAGCTAAGGTTAAGTTTGGTGGAAATAACGCAAAATATGACCTTGACCTTGGTATTTATTGTCATCCAGTGATGTCCACTAATGACAACTAGAGCTGTCGCCTTTTAAGGCGACAAATATACCAGAGATGCCAACCCTGTTTGGATGCAATCTGTAGTCATTGATTGTTAAATCTGTAGTGCGAGGGTCACGAAGTGACCCGAGGTGCTAGAGGGGTTCAGGGGCATGCCCCCCCGCGAATTTTTTTGATTCTGAGATGCAATCTCCTGCATTCTATGGCCAAAAATGACACTGATATATGCTGAAAAGTCAAGCTATTTTCCTGATTTAAAATGGACAGGCCCTGATTTAAAATGGAAAAGGTCCAATATTTTTTTCTTAGTGGAAATGTGTCTTTATTCGCTTTTATAGCACACATTTGTTACGTATGTATTACTCAAACTCAGAACCTCCCCTGACTATATTTTTCTTTTTGTTACCACTTTATGCTCCCTAGTCAGCAGACTTATTTATCACTTCGTTAGAATAGAATATTACATTGAAATTTACAACCGATGCAAAGGAGAGTACTAGCACTTTTGCCAAACGATAATAATCAGAGCCGACTTGGTGAAACTGGAGCCGAACTTGGAGCCAAATTTTTAATCAGGTTTTATTAGACTACCAGGGCCTCTCTGGCTATATTTTTCATTTTGTCACCACTTTCTACAAGTTAAAGAATTAGGAGCCTGCAGTAAAATTCATTTAAAAGTAGGATTCCAGGACTCCTTACACATGATAAAAGAAAGAATGATGGATTAAATAATGAATAGAAATGTTTTTCTTATTCGATTATGTAAAAAAAAAAAAAAAAAAAAAAAAAAAAAAAATCCGAAATTATGTACCATCCGAACTACTAGGACACCGCACTTTTACGGCCCGAAATTTTCACAAACATTCAATCGAAATACCATCTATTAGGAACATTTTTCATGCATTTATGTGTTTTGAGTGACAAAAATGGTATTTCTTATCAAAGAGGAAAGAAAACACAAACCTAATAGCAGGATAATGTAGTTTTACGTCAGAAATTGTCGATCTCAAAGTTGTGACAAACTGCCGACACTATGGCGACACGACGCCAGGCAAAATATTCAAACTTCTTATTGTTTCAATTTGTGTGTAACACATTTTAATTATTTTATTGCAAGTGTTTTCATAGTTCAGAATACACATGGGGGTATTTTGTCTCGAGGATCTTGAGATCAAGTAAAATAAAAAATAAAAAAATCTTTTTTTTAAGACAGGCCCGACGGGCTCCTTGTATGCAAAATGAGACAGGCCCGGAATGGATTACGAGGAGCCCCAGGCGCCGGGCTATCCTATTCTTGAAGCACTGTGTACATTTAGGAGTTATTAGTTCTCATGGTTTCAATTATGTTAGTCGTAGAACATTTCCTAATTCAGTCACTGTATTTTTTTTATTTATTTTTTTTCACGATCACAACGAAATTCGTAGTTGCATGCAAACTGGTCGTAGTGAGGTAAATGGAATAGAAATTCGTATAAAATACGGACAAATCGTAGTGGTTGGCATCTCTGAATATACCCCCACTACCAGTCCCCACCACCATTCCCCACCCTACTGTTTGAGTAAAGATTGAGTGGAATGGGATTTTAATGATTAGGTAATGGTGACCTTAAGATATGTCCTACTGACCTCAAAACCATTAGGGGACATCTTTTATCACAGGCTGTCCACCTATTAAGTTTCATGAGATTTGCTTCAGAGGAAGAGGAGTTATGGAGCCGACAAGATTTTTTATTATCTGGTCCCGGTAACCTTGACCTTTGATCTACTGACCTCAAAATTATATGGGTCATCCTCTCACCACAGGCAGTTCACCTATGAAGTTTCATAAGATTTGCTTCAGGAAGAGAAGAGTTATGGAGCGGACAAGCTTTTTCATTATCGTGTGCCAGTGACCTTGACATTTGACCTACTGACCTCAAAATCAATAGGGGTTATCCTCTTACCACAGGCAGTTTGCCTATAAATTCATATGAGCTTTGCTTCAGGGGAAGAGGAGTTATGGAGCAGACAAGGTTTTTCATTATCGGGTCATGGTGACCTTGACTTTTGACCTACTTTTGACCTACTGACCTCAAATCAATAGGGGTCATCCTCACATCACAGGCAGACCATGCATGAAGTTTTATGAGATTTTCTTCAAGGGGAGAGGAGTTATGGAGCAGACAATGTTGCATCTACTGACAGACAGACGGACAGGGTGAAACCAGTATACCCCCTTAAACTTTGTTTAGCATACATATAACACTACATATGATCAAATATCAAAGACATAAAGTTAGACAATCACATAAAGTTAACTGAGGTTAAGTTACCTAACCAAGGTTAAGTTACCTAACCAAGGTTAGGTTTGGGGAAAATAACGCAAAATATGACCTTGACCTAGGTAATTTTTGTCATTCAGTGATGTCCGCCAATGCCAACAATGCATATGATCAAGTATCAAACTAAGAATTAAATTTATCAGAAAAAGTTAACTGAGGTTAACTTACCTAAAGTTAACCGAGGTTAACTTATCTAACCAAAATGATGTTTAGGGTAAAAACGTGACCTTGACCTTGATATTTTTTGTCGTTCAGTATGTCCACCAATATATATGACCAAGTATCAAACAAAGAAAATGAGGCAATCACATACAGTTAGCTGAGGTTAAGTAACCTTACCAAGGTTGTTACCTAACCAAAGTTAAGTTTTGGGAAAATAATGCAAAGACGAATAGACCTTGGTAATTTTGACATTACATGATGTCCCTTGACCCAACAAAGCATCTGACAAAGTTTCAGAAAAATTCGAGCAGCGGTTGTTGAGATATAGTTTATTTGAAAAAGTGGCCGCCACCGCCAGAAAAGTGACTCTATGTTGCACTACCCACTTTGTGGGCAAGACAGAAACAAACATTATATAATATAAAAGTTCATCAATGCTCTACAGGTACTTAGCTCGTGGGATTTTCATACTGGAAAATCCGACACTTAAAACTGAGGTCAGACCGTCTCTACATACAACTACTGCGCTCTAAATCAAGCCTGCACTAGCTCACTTAAAAAAACTCTATCCAGGTGTTCAGGTCAAATAATAATGTATATGTGCCAATTAAAAGTACAGGTTTGTTAACAGGTTCTTAAAATACCTGTGATTGAATATGTGTAAATGAGTTGGTAATTCTTAATTCGGCACTCCAGTTTGAGGTTTGGTCTGGCTGGTTAAGCCATTTATATTGTGTCTATTATAAGAGACTGGAATCTCAAAAGAAGTAAGTTATATCTATACATATATACCTCGTCGTCAGTACGTTAGAAAAGTTGTACATTTGTTTAAAATTTGCCTGCTGTTGGTGGAATAGGGACCTATAAGTTTTTAGTTGTACCTAAATAATCCATGGATATGGTTACAAACCAGATTTTACTTATAGAAAAAGACACTTGAGTAAGGGGATGTTAGAAAAAGACACTTGACTAAGGGGATGTTAGAAAAAGACACTTGAGTAAGGATGTTAGAAAAAGACACTTGAGTAAGGGGATGTTAGAAAAGACACTTGACTAAGGGGATGTTAGAAAAAGACACTTGAGTAAGGGATGTTAGAAAAAGGCACTTAACTAATGGGATGTTAGAAAAAGACACTTGACTAAGGGATG